>JARVGP010001139.1:0-21281 GCA_029876185.1 Mansonella ozzardi
AATAGATCAAGGATGTATTTTTGATGATTACCATTGTGTCATTCCCGTGAATATTACTGGGAAGTTCGACCCGCTCTTCCTTCATTCCCGTGAATATTACTGGGAAGTTCGACCCGCTCTTTCTTCATTCCCGTGAATATTATTGGGAAGTTCGACCCGCTCTTCCCTCATTCCCGTGAATATTATTGGGAAGTTCGATCTGTTGATTAAGTATCATTCATATCATAATCGAGAGGAGCAAATATAAGTGCTATATGATGCGCAATTTCAGGAAGAAATATAGCTGAAGAATGGATAAAATCGTTTGCAGCAGTAGATCTCGGGAAATCCTGAAGGAATACAGCGAAAACAATTATTTGGCAATGAATTTGATCAAGAAACAGAATCAAATAGGTACTTCTTGCATTTCATATATTTTATTTGCTCTAACATTTAAATATTACGAATAAATCATTATTTGAAAGATAGTATTTCAGATATTTTAAAAGTGCTTGATTTATTGGAGCAAATGCGACGGAATTGGAATGATGAAAAAATGCGAGTAATAGCTATGGCAAAGGAGCTTGATCGAAGAAATGATGAAAAAAAGTAAATTTTTTTTATAATTCGAAAAATTATACAAATTTTTATTAGCTTTTTTTGATGATTTTTTATCAAAATTTATCTATAAAAAATTAGTATATGTTTAATTATAATTTCATTACTTATTTATTTCTCTGTATCATGCTTTACTTCTTACGGATATTTTTACTAATTTGCGGGAAAATTTCGCAAATTTTGACTGCAAAATTTTGACTCACTCATGAATTACGACAGTTCATAATTGCATGTAATTTGTTGAACATAGCCGATTTCAGTGCATTGAGACAAGAAGTTCGGAAAAACACCGAGCAACTTCGTGATGCTCGAAATCAGATCGCAATTCTAATGTCTGACGTGAAAAACATGGAATATAAAAATGCGGAATGGGAAAGGAAATTCGAACTTGTCAGTGATCTTCTGAAGGTTACCATTTCATTAGAGTATTATTAGTGCTAACAAAGGAAGCGAAAATGAAATGCAGTTTATTATATTTTGAAACATTGCTTGCATTTTTTCAAGTATTTTTTTTTTGTTTATAGGATCAGACGCATCTAAGCACAGAGGAACGACAGTGGTTGTTTGGAAATAGCGATATAATAACTGAAAAGCCGAAAAAGTTACGCAAATCGCGCAGTGCATGTCTGAATTTCTCGCATAGTTTATCAGATGAGGAAAATATAGATTACGATAAAACTGAAGATATATCTGATATTTCATCACATGAAATGGACGAATCACGTCTGCGGAATGGAAAAATTTACAGAAGGCAAGTGAAAATTTATTTTGGCTCAATTTGAATTGCTAAATTCACTAAAAAAATTTTCAGTTTATTGCCTTTCGTTTCTAAATTCAGATCACGTAGTGTGGTTTCATTGACAACAAAACGTGTCTCAGCTACTCTTGCTGGCAAGCGACCGAAGAAAAGCGTGCTGACAGATACTGTTGAAGAGGAACTGGTAAGGTTCATTACAATTTGTTTAATGGTATAGTTCCAAAATTTTAGTTGCTATTCGATTTTCTGGTACGCCGTCTTTGATCTCAGTGCAATCACTAAACTGCAAATATTCAATGAGTTTTAGGGAATACCTTATAAACGATCAAAAGATGGAATAGAAGCGCAGATTACAACAACGGCCAAATTTGATGCTGAAAACAATAAATCATCCACAGCTATAGCCGTCCAACATTCAATAAATTGTTCTTTGTATCCAGCCAATATTCTTGATGTTCGTGAGATTACTATGTTGATTTGATTCATTTCCTTTCTTTGTAGTTCAGAATAGAAGAGTTGAATTTTTTTTAGATCCTTCAAATTTTATTGAAAAAATTCTTGACTTTAACTTATTAATGCAATAGATCAAAATATTATATTAAAAATATATTTTTTTAGAAGTCAGAAGAAACGATAACATTGCCAACAAATACGTCAACACCACGATGTCAAGCCAGTTCAGCTGATCTGTTAGTATTTTAACTTCAAAACTAAATGTTAACATTTCTTTGTGGGCTGTATCGTATAGATATGGGTTTTGTGAATTATCCAGCATTGTATTTTTGTGATTTGTTTGACTCACATTAACTGAACTGTTTCCTGACAACAAATAATATGTTTACACTAGCTCTTGGGATGGTTACCAACATTGGCAGTATGAAAAATATGGAGAATAACTAGATATAATTCAGTCGTAGTTTTTTTTTTTCTCAGGATTTCTTTTTTTCCTTGGATATAAACTGAGCGATAGTTACCTACAGTAAAATTCTCGGACAGCTGTTTTGCACATAGATTTCTCTGGTGCTTCTCCTATCTTAACAACCACTTCGTCTGTTTTCTCTAATTTTTACAAAAGACAAAATATCTGAATCAAATACACTTAGCCTAGGCTAGCAGTCACTGTAGGATGCATGTTACATCATCGTAAAATAAAGATTTTGAACTCAATAGATATTGTGCGATAGTAGGGAATTTAGTGGATATTTCAAATTAAAACAGGATTTTCAAATAAACTAAAGAAAATACCTTCCAATTCATCTGACATCAATCATTAAAATATGTTTGAAAATGCTGTCCTTTGATCGCCTTTTATCTGCAAATGAGAATCAAATCAGCAAGGATCATAAAATGAGAAGTAGATTTAAAGGATTTGTTTTTAGTTAAAAATGACATATTATCCATGAGATATCAGATTTTGATATAATTAAAAAAACTTTTTCATTGGTTTTCAAAAAGGATAAAGTGAAACAACATTATTTCCTCTACATAATCTACTCGATTGAATATTACTGTTATCTGTGAGATCTGCAGAATTAAGTAGTAAAAGTGATTTGCTGTTATATCTTTGGACATTATTATTTGCGTTATTTAGCATAGCTGGAGTAAGTAATGAATATCTTTTTGGAAATTCAGTAACATTTAGATTAGGAACGGTGTTCTATCAATATTTGTTCACTTAATCATGTAATACTTTTCACATAAGAATAGTGTGTAAGAACAAAAGTCGATTTGCTGATAGTTTTCTTTTGCGCAATGTTGGATTCGTTCTGCAAATTACTCCGAAGCGAGATTCAAAATCCTTAACTGTATAATTCTACAATAAGATTGATACTTCTTTTGTATTATTACAGGTTTTTCTTTTTTAATTTGCTAAAATGGACTTTTAGATCAGAAAAATGCTTCAGCTATTAATTTTCTTTTAATGGAGTTTGCTAAGTTTCAAGGTTTTTTTTTTTAATTTTAAATATATTTAAAAAATATTCTTAAAGGAGAACTCCAGTCAGTAGCACAAGAACTTGGACTCATGGTACATCAATCTCGACACGTCCGCATACATACACTAATTACAGTTCAATTCTCGGTGATCACTGCGAGGTCTGTAAGGGATGGATTGGAATTGCTGGAAAATCGGCTTACAAATGCTGTGGTAATTTTTTTAAAGTTTTAGTAAATGCAAATTCGTTTTCTCAAAAAAATGTTCATAAAATTTTAATTTTAATTTAAGCTAAGCAGTAGTTATCGAGACGCAGTATACAAATAAGTTAAACTTTTGCTCTTCAAATTCTGCTCTTTTCTAACAACATTCTTCAATTCGTTTCCATACATAACAGTTCTGCAGACTGTGGTTTACATATCCATAAAGCATGCATCGATAATGCACCCGTACCTTGTGTGCCACGAACTCCAACATCTCGCACACCTAGCAAACAGCGTCCACGCTTGAAAGATTTATGTCCTTCTACGCAGCCTATGATACCACCAATTCTTATTCATTGCATTTTGGCACTGGAGAAAAATCGATTATGCTCGGAGGGTATTTATCGAATTCCTGGGTAATTTATTGAATTCAATAGTTTTAAATTCGCTTTGGGAAGATTTTCAGAAACATATGAGTCAAAATAATTTTGGAAGCCCTTAAAACTTTTTTTTAAACAATTTTTCACAATTTCCAGAGATGAAAGTGAGGTTCAAAAACTGTTGGATGAATTTCAACATAGTCGTTCTGCTCCGAAGCTGGACTATCATGACACAGAAACAATAACAAGCTGTATTAAGCAGTTCTTAAAAAAATTACGAGTTCGTTCGATAAATATCTTTTAGTTTTTTTTGCTCATGTATTGGCTATTGAACATTTATTATACCTTGTAAATTTACAGAATTCTTTAAATTTTTTCAAGTCCTAGCTTATAGGATCCAATAATCCCAAGCTCATCTTGGGAGGAATTTGTTAATGCTGCCGAAACAGATAATATTGAAGCTTTGAATCATAGCATTATGGATTTACCCTATCCAAATCGAGATACATTGGCTTTCCTTTGTGCTCATTTTCAGAAGGTTGGTTTACTGAGAAATTGTAAATAAAAGATCCAGGTAAGTTTTTCGACATTTATCTTGGGCATTATTATAAAAGCACTATCGTCTATCCGTAAATCAAATCACTGTTTTGAAATGAAATTTGAAATTTTGATTATTTTTCACTTTTTACTGCCGCACTTCAATTTTTAAGTTTCAGATTTGTGATAACTGCATTCAAAACAAGATGCCTCGGAATGTCCTGGTGCGTTGCGTTGCATCGACAATTGTAGGTTCAGCCCCTCCGCATGTGGTGAAAGTCGATGAAGAGAAAAAACAGGTTATAGCATGATTTTTTTGAATAAAGTTAAATTTTATTCTTCACGTGAATTTTGTACGTCTTGCAGTTATGTTGAGATAAATGGTTTTTTTTAATTGAAGAAACACAAGAAAAAACGAAAAGGGAATGGAAGAAAACAGCATAATTTGATACTTGTTTTGCAGATGATGGTTATGTCAGCTTTACTCAAAATGCCTTCAGACTATTGGCCTAAGTTTTACAACTTCGAAAAAGGAGTACCACTAATTAGCAGCCCTAAGTGGTAAATAATTTTTATGAAGAAAAACAAAAATAATAAAGCAGGCGAAATTTTTTTAGTACTGCCTTGAACTTTGTATTACTTTTCCATCGACTTAGCAAAGAAATGAAAAAGTATACTTATAGAGATGTTTTTCAGTACATCATATAACAACAGAAAACCTATGAAAACGCCGTACAAGAATCCAAATCAGTCAATTCTGGGACCAGTTGAAACTCCACCATCTGGACAAAAAGCAAGTATGTACCAGCCGAAAATATCACGACGAAAACATTTGCTCGGCGAAATTTTTTGAGCTTAACTTTATTTCATGTTTTACTTTAAAAATATTTTTATTCATTCTCGTGTGATTTTCGAAAGCAATTTTGATAATCTTTTTAAAAGTTTAACGTTTACTTGTTTCAAAAGGCAATTCACAAACATTTTGGGAATGCATTTTTACAACCTCGACAATTTGTTTAATGGTATATTTTCCTTTTACGATTGCGCATATTTTACAACGAAATTTAGAGCTCATCAGTGTGTTCAAAACAGCAAAATAGCTATGCGACTGCTTGTGTTGAATTTGAACAACTAATTAAAAAAGATATTTTTTGGCGTAGCTTATGTGATTTTTCTTTAACTCTTGAATTATTATCTGGCTAAACTGAATCTTTTCTTTAAATTCATTATTTTCTGCTATAATCTTCTTGCTAATTAGAGTTCATCGATTTATATTAATTGGAACAAAAAAAAAAAGATATTTCATCTGAATTTATTTCGAGAAATTTTTACTGAGAATTTGTATACATGACATGTTAATTAATACAAGATTTAGTTTATTTGCACATTTTGCTAATTGCATTTAATTGTTGAATGATAGGTTGTTTAAAAAATTTTGAAAATTTTAATTCCTATACTTTAAGCAACATAATTGAAATTGATTCAAATTGAAAGGTCCAATTTTACTTATACTGAATAACATCATTCGAAATAAAAGTAAATATTTTTTTTTTTGTAATAATTTGGCTATTATGAATGAAGGTTAATGCTGAATTGTTTTTGATACCGTATGTTGTTGATTCTCTTATGCTTCAGATTTTCGATGATCGCAATAATATTATGTATACAATATCGGACTTGAATTCTTTTTTGAAAATTAATGTGTTGTACAGTAGTAGTACTTAAAATGTTGTTCAACTGGCCAAGTTATACTGGGCACTTTTATGATATCAATAAAATATTTCACGTTATGATCAGTTTTGTTTGTGGTGCAGTAGAGGATGTTTAAGGATGATTTCTGACCTACAATAGCAAAATGACATGCTGAAAACCTATAAATTATGCAGATCTTCCAGTACAACTGCCAATTTCCAATATATCCGATATTAGGTTATGGTGTAAGTGAGCAGTACCTATTTAGAGCTGCAATAGAAACGGTTGTTAAATTTATCAAAGAGCGGGAAAAGTTTGTTATTTCAAGTTCATTTTTGCTGAAATTAGTGTATCAAATTACATGAATGGCTTCTATTTTAATTTCCATTTTCATTTCCATTTCCATTTCCATTTCCATTTCCATTTCCATTTTCATTTTCATTTCATATTATAGTGAAGTTATTCATCAATTTTTTGATGTAAAATTTTTTCCTACACAGCCTCTTATCTCAATTTATACTATAAACATTGCTTCGATATTTTGTAGTAAACATTTAATACATTTAGCTATATTTGTTAAAATATTTAAAAATCATTTCAAAATTAACAAGTTTTCATCATTTGTTTACTAGCATTTTAAGAATACTGTAATTGTTTCTATCATTTCTATTTGTAAATTATAGGTTACACGAAATAAAAGTTAATTTTTCTTCCAGGAAAAATATATGAAAGAAGCAATGAATGATAACATTTGCTATGATAGATCTCGTATGGTCTTAAATGAATATGCCGAAACAATCAGTATTGCTAGATTTCTTGTTGAAGGACAAAACACACGTAAGTTTATTTTATTTTTTAAAATGCAAAAAAATTAATTACATTACAGTGAATTGAGTGACATACTCATTCTAAGTGCTATACTTGTATTGTCGGCAATGTTTTTTATGAAAAATGTTATTGCTTTTTTATGAGCTAAAATTTCATTCTTTTATCCTTCTTTAAAAATTTTTAAAGCATCGAAAAATGAATTTTTGCCTCATAATTACTATCAAAGCTTTTCACATAACGATGTTAAAATAATAGTGTGTAATTCGCACTATTTTCACTCACATTTGCTTATTCTATTATTTCAGTTTTGATAATAAATTGAGAATGAAAAAGAAATATTTATTTGACAGTGATTTTCAAATTATATTTATGCAAAATTTTATTTTTTTTAAAATCTTTTTTAAATTTCGAAATCAGTACTGTACAGCTCATTCTTAATAATTGAAAGTTAGTAAACAGTGACTCTTTCATATAAGTGTATGCCTTTGTAATAATTTTGTGAATTTATGTTCTCTCCAGCAATGCCTGTTTCTTATGTGTAAATAGACAACTATATTTAGCACAATAATTTATCATTTTGCTTTCAGAATGAATAATACATCATTATGATATTTGATATGTTTAAATTTAACATTTTAATATGAATATAGTCATAGTAGAAACTGTCACATAATCTTGTCATATAGTAGAAATTCTTCCTATATTATAGAGAATTAAGTCGTTTAATTAAAGTCTAACTTTCCAGTAAAAATATAATAAAGTAAGTTTTCACGTACTTTCCACATATATTCTTGGACGGTTTCAACTTTGACCTCATTACTTTAGTAACAAAAAGCTATCTTTTGATAATACAGCGAGGAAATTGATAACCAACATGAAAAAAAAATTTAATCATTTTTTCTGATCAATTATCTTTCTGCATTCAATGTTTAGAAATGTCCAGTATCTCCTTGAAGTCTCCCGAATCTCTGAAAACTATGCTGATTTTCAGGAAACTTAAAGATTAATATGTTGGAATCATTACCTAATGTGACTTTTTAGGTACCGAATTTACACGTCTTATTGACATAATGGAAAACATGCGCCAAAATTGGAACGCTGAGAAATTGAGGGCAGACATTTTACAAGAACAAGCGAATACTCGAGAATATGATTACAGGTAAGCTAATTGATGATGAATCATTGTTTTTATGCCGAAAACATGCTTTTGCAGGTATCGATCAAAAATTAAAAATATTAATCATAATGTAAAGGACATTTTAGTTTAAGCGAGGAAAGAGAAAAATGAAAATTTGTCAATCGTTTACATCAAACTCGCTTGTCTGAAAGATAAATAAAAAAAAAAAAAAAAAAATAGAATAAAATAGAACTGTTTATCTATTCAAACTAATCACTCGATCGTTGGTTAGTAAGCCGCTACTGCTTTGAGCTAAGTTTTTTTTTTGAGCTTGTCTCTGCTGAAGTTCATAAGATTTTAGAATATTCTGTTAATTTTATATAGTAGCCTTCTCAACCCTTTAATTTTTTCGTTATATTTTTCAAGCTATTAAATCTGATGCATAAATCTTAACGAGAAATTTATGTATTTTGTAAAATTTGTTAAATTTCAGAAATTTCGGCTTGTAAATAAGATCTAAGAAATTTTCAAAAAAATTACAAATAAATGAAATATCTGAAAAGAAATTTCTGGAACTAGTTTGGAAAATGCTAAGCATCAAAGAAACTAGACAGAAAAAATTAAATTATTAATAAGAAATATCAAAAATTATTCTTGTGGACTAGCATAATCAATTTGTGCTTAATTTTGATTGACATCATTTAAATGCGAATTGTATGAATTGTTAAGTAATTATTGGTGAACTTTTCAGTGGACTGCAACAAGAAAACCGGATTTGTAAAGAACAGCTTCGGGATGCGCGTGCTCAAATTGCCACATTGATGTCTGATAAACAAAACTTAGAGCGTGAGATGATTGAACTGGAAAGGAAATTTGCATTAGTCAGCGATTTATTGAAGGTAATCAGCAATCTATTGAAGTTTTAAGAAGCCAAAGCCTGCATTTGTTGAGAACATTCAAAAATGAAGTGAATACTATGTTCTTTAACTATTTTTATAAATTTGAAATTACTTTTTAGAATGACCAATCATTGCTGAAAGAGGGAAACTGGCAGGAATTATCATTTTTGAATTACAAATCATCGTTTCATGAGCCAACGATGACAAAAAAACAAAAACATCATTCACGTCGCGACGCTTCACGTACGCTGTCACATGGCGAAGACATTGATTATGATAAGACGGGTGATTCTATCGATATTTCGTTCGATGACTCTGATGAATCGCATTTACGAAATGGTAAAGTATATAGAAGGTGGGAATTTTTGATTAAAGCCATCTCGGTTTCTATTTTCTGCTTTTGGTAGCTATGTTTTTATTTTAAAATATTTCTAGGTCACGAAGCTTAGCCGTACTTCCAAGTACTCATAATTCTATGACTACCACGAAGCGTTCCAAAGAATCCAAAAGAATGAATGCTGTTGAGGAAGAAATGGCAAGTTCTAGAGATTTGCAAAAGTTTCTGTTTTTTCGGGACAAAATGTAGTTAATTGTTGTAGTATAAATTGATGCTCTGTTATTTATCTCGGTATCTCTAGATTTGAATTATAAGGATGCTATGAAGTTATAATTCAGATTAAGATACCAAAAGAAGACTTGTGAAACTCTTGCATTCTTAATACATACAAATTTTTCTTTTAATTCTTGGATATGTAGTGGTGTCAGTTTCTTGGCTGTAATTCCCATACAACTTTTAAGGGTACCCCATGCAAACGATCAAAAGATGGGACAGAAACAATCATTACAACGACAACAATAACAGTAGATCCAGAAGGAAGAAAACCAGCAACTGCTAGTGTGTCACTCAAACGTTCTAACCGGTCAATGTCGGAATCGAATATTCTAAATGTTTGTTACAAAGCGTTATTTCTGTGAAATGTCTTATTATAGTTTTCCTATAGGCCTCTTTGCACGATGCAAGGCCTCTTTTGTCACATAACTTCTGCTTTCAATAATGAAATCGCTTTGAAGTATATTAGACTGAACGGAGATTATTAAATTTTAAATCTCATGCTCTATCGTTTTAGCAAAACGAAGAAACCACAACTGAATCGACGACAAAATTAAGTGCCGTTACACCACGATATGGAGCCAGTGCTTACGATCTGTAAGGATTTTTTTTCTCTCAGGCAAATGCATGAAATTAATAAGCTTACATTTTTTCCGTGACCATAATTTGTTTTTCTAGTATTTATAATATTTTATCTAGAAATGGACTTTCATCCGTTAATGATTTTTTTAGAATGAAGAATTTTTTTTTCGCAATTCATTATCAAAATTACGTTTGATGTTTTGTTATTTGCTTCAGTTTTAGAGAAAAATACAAAGTTGGATTATTTTTAAAAAAAGAAAATTCGTTTGAAACTAAAGTTTTCTTTGATTTGCCGACCAACGAATATTCACATAAATCAACTAAAATTTGAAAAAAATGTAACAAACTTATCCTTCTTAGCAAAAAAATGAAATAAAAAGTGTTCGAATGTGAGAACAGTTTTAAGTTAACGCTAATTCCAACTCATAATTAGATCTATTTTGCTTAAGTGGATAAAATTTGAAGTTTTGAATAGAAGGATTTTAAAGGTCATACTCTACGCCATACATGTGAGTCTAATGAAAGAGCGCGTTTTGTCATTGTATGAGAATATCTTGATTAGGGCAACCAATTTCAGTGAAATTCAGATCAGAATGTGTGCAAATTTTTTATGCTGGAATCTGATTTGTTCTCAATTGTTCACTCATTGGCCCTCAGATAGTGAAAATAGAATACAGCATTTATTCTGTTCTCCATTTATTATCTCAGTATCAATTACACTTTATTAGGCAGAAATATATCATATAAATAATCATGAAATAGGAGCAGATTAGCAAATTCTTGCTGTTGCGTTTTTATGCACCACTTTATGCTTTTCTCTGTATTTGCTGCTCAAAATTTAGCTCAAATAAACTTCTCCATCACTCTTGGGACTTGGTAATTAATTTTGTTGTGCTTATTCTTCAATTTTCAGTAAATCGTTTTAACTTTTTGAAAACTGGAGAAATTTTGAAGTAATGAATTTGATTTCGAGATTTTTCGGTATTAATTTTACTGAGATTGCACTGAGAAATTTGGGTATTTAAATGATGTATGTAGATTGGAAAGATTCAACAAAAAGAAACAATTTTTTTCAAGCTTTTCGACTCACTTTTATTTGTAACAATTTTGTAGTGCCTTAATTGCATGAATTTTCGGTTTCCAGGCATTTTGAAATAGAGAGCTATTCTTTTCCTCATCTTAAGAGGAAATGAACTTCAATTGCATCATTTATCAGAAAACTTGAAATAATTGCCTTTTCCATTAATTTAGGAATAGTCCATATACTGCCATTAAAACTTGGACTAATGGTTCTTCAATCGAAACTCGACCACATACTTTTGTTAATTTCACATCGATTCTCGGCGATCGCTGTGAAGTGTGTAACCGTTGGATTGGGCTCGCTGGAAAAGCGGCTTACAAATGTACTGGTAAGTGAAGTTAGCTTTTCGTTCAGAAGAAATAAATTTCAGGAAAACAAGTATTTATTTGATTTTCTACTTTTAATATTTTTGTTCAGTTCAGCCCTATTTATAATAACCACATCATGGATTTTGGGAGTTTTGATTTTTCCATTTTCATTCCTTTTTCAATAATTTGTTCAGATTGTGGGATCCGTTTACATAAACTGTGCACAAAAAATGCACCGATTCCCTGCGTACCTCGAACAGCAACACCTCGAACGCCTGGTAAACAACGTCCGCGACTGAAAGATTTTTGTCCATCAACTGTACCCATGATTCCACCTCTTATCATACACTGCGTCTTGGCTCTAGATAAGGATCGTTTGAGTACAGAAGGCATTTATCGAATTCCCGGGTAAGGGCTGTTTTTTTCATATTGAAGACTGCCTTTTGGTAATAGAATTAATAAAAGTATCAGGTTTATGATTTTATGATTTTTCGATCGTTTGTTTTATATAAAAATAATTGATGCTGTTGCTTATTTAATAATTTCTATTCCTTTTTGTTGTAATTAAAGTATTTTGCTTCTTTCAGACAAGAATCACAAATTGTTAAATTATTAAATGAATTCAAAAACAACCGTTCACTGCCCAAATTAGAATATCAGGACACGGAGACAATTACCGGTTGCATAAAACGCTTTTTAAGAGAAATAAGGGTTAGCTGATCAAAAAATGAAATTTTTCAAATTATAGATTCCGTTATATTGATAATTTCCAAGATCTTATTTTTATAGGATCCGGTAATTCCGGTGTCATCTTGGGAAGAATTTGTAAATGCTGCTGAACATGATGATTTCGAGGCTTTGAAACGCTCGGTGATGGATTTACCCTATCCCAATAGAGATACTCTAGCATTTCTTTGTTCTCATTTCCAAAGGGTTTGTATCCTTTTCTTCACAACTTCTCATATTTCATTCGTTCGTTGAGAAAGGCCCAAGTTCGTAAAACTTTTTTCTTCAGGTTTGCGATAATCGCTCACGAAACAAGATGTCTCCAGAGGTCCTATCTCGTTGTATCGCTCCAACAATCATTGGTCGCGCTCCCTCACGTACCACAAGCATAGCACAAAACGCTGATGAAGTAGCAAAACAGGTAATTTTGGTTTTAAAAATGAAATTTTTGTGTATTGGGAAGTATTAAATGCATCTGAAGTTGATTTTACAAAAAAAATCCTTTGCAGATCATGGTACTGTTGGCTTTACTTAGAATGCCAAAAGACTACTGGCCAAAGTTCTATGCATTTGATCAAGAAAGACCTTTGCTTAAAACTCCCACCGGGTAAGCTTCTAATATATGAGGACGAAAGATGCGCTAATGTTGAAGGAAAATTTCAAGTATAGCTCTAATGTAATTCAGGATGATTTACGGTCATTAAGGACATGTAAGGAAAGAATAGCTGGTCTTTAAACTCAAAGCATTACTTATTCGGTCTATGTATTAGCTTGTTAATCTTTTGAAATATTAAATCGTTTTTTGAAAAGATTAATCTTTTGGTTAATTTTTTTTTGAAATTTAAAAATTGACTTGGAAATCTTGAAATTTTTTGCAGTGGATTAACTGCAACACATATTTATAATCAAGAAAATAAGACTCCAGTCCGACCTTCATTTAAAGTCTCAAGCAGCAGTGATCGAAAGGATCCAAACAAGTTGACGTTGGGATCAAATCAGACGCTATCAACTGGAAAGCAACCAAAGGACTTACATCCTTTATGGAGTAAGCATGGGAAAGTTTTTACAAATCAATATTAATTTCTGACCTACTAAAAAATTCTATCAATAACGAATTTACTATTAGTGCTACCGAATGTGTAATAAGAAAGACAAACTCACTTGATTTAAAGTCACTAATCTGAAGTGCGGAAATGTGTTTTGATCTTAAATTTTGTATTTCTGATACTTAGTTAAATATTTTTTTTTTTGGTCTTATTAGATATGACTTCATACTTTTTGTTTCTTACAATCAAAATTAAAAATCTGAGTGTTATTGATTCTATTCAGTGTACACTAATTGTTTTCTTTGGAAAAGTAACAGTTAATCACTTGTTTTGTTGCTCGGAGCTTTATGAATTTTTGATAATTAGCTTTCGCTAATCGTTAACTGGGCATTGGTTTGTGCCCAAAGTGTAGTTTAATTCTATTTTAAATTACATCAAAAGAAAAAAACTAATGAAGTAGAAACGGCTTTTCCAAATGGATTTTATAGATCTTTCACGGTGACTATTTTTTGATCGATACATTCTACCTACTGCTATGTTCTTTTCATATTGCTTTTTGTTTACTTCTTTGCACCTTTCTACGCAGTTTTTTTTGTTGAAAAATACAGTACGATTTGTAAAATTTTAAAAATCTTTGTGTATTATTTAAAGTCTCATACTATACGTCTTCTAATTTAAATTACATAACATTTTTGCCAGTGATATCTCAAGTTTAGTTGATATCTTCTTTATCTGTGCTGAATTATTTTCTAAGCAGCTTTATAATTCATATCTATCTGTCCGTAGTTTACTGATCTATTTTTCTTGAGGTTAATTCAAATGTCAGTATGCCGTACTTATTTTTCATTGAGTGTGAATATAACGGGTCTAAGAGATATATAAAAGTCAGAGCTGATTAGAAAAATATTATTCCACAAGGGTGTACATATGTTTATCGAAAGAATATCAGTGATAAAGTTTTCAGCGTGTTTGTTATTGACAAATACGAAGTGTTCTTTGTTGAACTGACATTACTGATTCGACTAGTTTGTTCATTTCATTTAATTTTAATCGTACTAGCTGGTCACTATAAATAATTACTTTTCATTTAATTAGATTAACATCGTTAGCGAACAAATTCAATTATGTTTTTATCATAGCCGTCTTCAAAACAGTGGATAGTAACATTTGAAATGTGTTCACAATGAAACGATTAAAACGAAATATGCAATGGAATATAATAACAAATTCTTCAAATTTTATCTCATTCTAATCTTAAGCTACAATTCAACAAATTTATGCTTGAAAATCACAACAATATTTTCAACTTTCAGAAAGTTAATCATAGGATTTGTGAAGGAGTTGCTCCATCACGGAAAGTATGACATTATAGTAACATGTTCATAAATAATTTTTAATATGATCCATTAAAGTCATTACATAGTTTGGGAATAAGAATAGATAAGAATGGCTGAATAATTTCAAAAAAATTAACTTAGCAATGTGTATATAAAATTGTGTCAGGAATGAGCGTAGTTCTTACCAATTTCGATTTCGAGTATTTCAACAATAGAAAGTAATGCAAAACATGTGGAATGAAACTTTGATTGCATATGTAGCATATGAAAACTATAAAACTCCGCTATGCTTAAAAAAACTTAAAATATTGCTAACTTTACAATTCAATTCAATTTTCCTATCCTATTCTCATTTACAAAAATCAATCTAAAAGTTTCATAAATTTTCGCAGTTTTCAATTTAATATTTTTCAAAAATTCTCAAATTATTTTTAACTTCTTCTATGACAATTTCAATCCAGTTTACTAAATATTTTAATGTCTAAAAAATCTATGAAATATGCTGACTAAAAGGTAATCAAATAATATTTTTTATATGGAATCCAAACTAATTTTCGATGAGTAATTCTTCTGAAGGAAAAATTTCAAGGAAGTTGAATTAGTTTCGTTATGCATTGCAGGAAAAATAAAGTCCAGTTTTCATTTGAAGAATCAACAAGATGATTATAACCAATCGTGTATCTCCAACAAGTAATGCTTGAATGATCCAAATGATCACTTGGCCAAATTTGCTTGATACATGCATTAGTGTTGCAATTTTCATCATACTTTAATTCTCACTATTTCTCATCAGAAATCTGAGGAATGATCATCGATGCCATTGATATCCGCGTTCAGCATTTAAAAAATTGAAGGACTACTTTATTAACTCAGCCACAGGAAGAAAACAATATATCTGATGCAATTTGTAATTACTAATAGAATTTTTACATAATAAACAATAAGCAATTAGTGTTTGCTGCAAAAATACGTATGTACCGAAATAGCAAAATTTTATCGGGTAGGAACTCTATCCTATTGATAGTTACCCATGCAAAATTTGCCTCTTCTCGTGTTTCAGTTCAAGTATCGCTTCCTGTTTCTATATTATTTAGATAATTGAACATGATTGGGCAAATTTGGCTCGGTTCACAAATCAATTTCTGCCTTCATTTGCAATGAAACAGTTATCGAAATGATAACATAATGATACCGACAACTAACAAAAAGCTTACTATAATATTCTAGATACTATCAAATCTTTCATATAAGAAAAGACTAAAAAAAGACTAATGCAATCATTCAATTAAACTGGTAAATATGATGCCAAATTGTCACATGTAAAGCTGTAAGATATGTACAGTAATGTACACCAATAGATCACCGAGCAACGAGTAATTCCCGAGATTTCTGCTACTAATCGGATTTCTCAAATCAAGAAAACACAGCTGATTTGGAATGTCTTCAAATAATATCCGAACGAACAACCTATGGAATAAAGAACAGGAATCATTTGCATACGTTGGAGCAACACAACTGGATATATCAACTCTACGGTTAAACAAAGACAGCAGTATGAAGTTAAGTTCAAAATGTGGCTTTATTGATGCATTTCGATCTGAATAAATCACAAGCTTGATTAAGATTTAACAAAAAAAATTTATTGTTATTTGAATAAAATAACAAAATACGCGACAAAAATTCCATTTCAATCATTATTCCTTAGCTTCTCGCAAACGCCTGATGGTACTTCGTACGGTGGCTGCTGCTGTTGTGCTATACACATAAGCACCACCAGCAACTATTTTATTACACTTCGAGCACTTCCAAATACCAACACATTTCCGCTTCATCGATTCCTTTCCGCAGAAAGCGCATGTGTACTTGGAATGTTGCGTTACCTGAAATAGTTGAACAGTGGTAGGAAAAGTACATAACTACACGTATACTTGTTTAAAGATATCATTAACTGAGTTAACAAAAGACATATAAAAGTTTATTTAAAAAGAAATCTGAAATTGCGCTGAAACAACCAGACTTAGCGCCATAACTTGTCTCGAACTATACTGACAAAGTAGTAATGTTTGTCGGTTTTATAACAGCAATATAAAAACATTCCAACTTATTTACTAACATTAATACATGCAATCTGGACAACTTGCTTACCAATTAAAATGATTTAACAAACTTCACAAATGGAAACCGAAAGATTACCTCCATCTTTTTAACGGTTTTTCTCAGCGAGGCACCATAACGAGTTCCATATTTTCCCACTATGCCAACCTTCTTCGTCCTTTTAGCCATTTAAGCAAACTTTGAAATAAAAATAAGCATTAATTAAAATTGATAGTCATTTCAATGCCATCGTTCCCAGATGTCTGATTGATCCCGACATTCAAACTCTATATTCCTTACAATTAATTTTCCCAATAATTAATTTCCCCATCAATTAATTTGCCAACTAATTAATTTTCTCAACGATTAATTTGCCCAACAATTAATTTCCCAAACAATTAATTCTTGATACTGCAAGAACAAACTCCCTTCCCCTCTTTAATATTATATAAAGTCACCCCGCCTGCACAAACCCTTCAAACTCCACTCCCATTTATTACTCCCCAAATAAAGCACTGAGAAATATCCCAAGAGTTGCGCTGCGTTACCAGACCATTCTTTGCAGCACTATGAAAACTAAGGATCCCACCAGCTCTTGTAATTTATTTGAAATATAGCTCAGTCTCGGCGATGTACCTTTTTCAGAGTTAGATTTAAAGTAAATTTTTTATGCCAATTGCATAACAAACAAATCACAAGTAACGAAATCAATAGCTGAATTGAATTTTTACATGAACAAGAAATAGATTCCATGAGGCGTAGTGTGAACGTTACACACTTCACTATTCAATAATTTGCTTGTACAAAATTATTGATTTCTCAACTATTCTCACAGATTATATATCAAACTATTAAAACAAGATAGTATCCGAACAGCAGAATTGACCAAAAGTTTTAAAATTTGAATAAATAATAGAATCGAAAAAAAAAATTGGTTGCGACAACAAATATGATAGCGTCGAATAAGCTATACCCAGAATTCGTCATCATAAATTGAATGGATTGATTTCAGACAAATAACAAATAAATAATAAAGAAAGTAATAAATGTTCTTTGCATTTAGTTACTTAAAATTACCTTCCAAATCAAAAGTAATAATTGGAAATGACATTAGTTGCGTGTTAAGGTGGCTTTTTGCGCACAACTTCAGACCGCACACTCATCATCATCTTCTGGGCAATCAATCTGTTATTTGAAAATAAAGACAACAAAAAACTCAAGAAACAAAAAAACAAAATACAAAGAAAGGAGAAGTTGCAGACATCTTTGAAATAAAAAAAATTTACATTTCAAATGATTTCATTGGTCGCTGCGTCGAGTAACGCTTACCAAGACGTGCCTTCATTTCCCCATGACTACGATCTATGTCGTCTTGCTCAGATTTGCTTTCTATTTCTTTACCTGAAAAAAGTCAGTACATGAAGACGTCTTCTTTAAAAATTCGATAGAACACTTATTTAATTTTATCGATGGAATTAGTAACCATTGGATTCGAAATTGCTGCGTTTCAAAATGAGAAGACATACTGTACACAATATAAAAACAACTAACAGTTACGGCTATGAAAAAGGACGTTTATTATAATTTAGCATCAGTACGTTAAACAATCACAAAAAGGAAATGCAACAATCGTTCAATTAATTAATCATAAAAGCTGAGAATTAATATTTTAAAAATACATTTTTCTAAGAAACATCTTTTATCCGTTCCTAAGAACCATTTAAAATTTTCGTTTCCGAAATACTTACTTTCAACTAATTTTTGATTTTCCCAAATATCCGAATGTTGTTTATTCAGTGTGCTACCCGTCAATGTTAAGCGTTCGTTGCTTTCTCTATTTCTCACATCTTTCCATTTGTCTTGAGAATTAATTCTATGACCATGACCTGTAAAACAGTACATTAGATCACATTTATATGAAATAATAAATGTTGTTCCTGTGTGTTTGACACCAGTTAAAGTTAAGTCAATAGGTCCTATCCACTAAAGTAAGAATAGATATATAAGCTTAATCATTGTCGAAAAGCAATAAAAACATACTTTTACGTGTCGGTGAAAAATAATGTGATGTATTCTGAACATTTACTGATGCACGAATTCGAGTTCGATTCGTGCTACGTGCACTGTGTCGGGAAGCCCAAAACAATTCTTGTAACAATTTAAAAATGAATATTTGCTCTTCGAAAAATCTTACCGAGAATTCCAGAAAACAGTTGAAAATAAACACAGAAACCATGGAAAATTTTAGCGGTGTTTTTTCACTAAAATTCTCTTGCTTCAGTTACCTAAGAATGCTTTGAACAAAAACGTTTTACTTGTCTTACCGGAAAGACGGGATTTCCTTCTCGATCCACGCCGTACTTCTTAGCAAATTCTTGGTCAGACAACGGCATCTGATCAGTCTCGTTATATAAATCATGTCGCCATTTATAATCAGTACGCGACAATGAATGTAGCATAATTTTTGCATTAGTTTCGCGAGTATCGTGCATGAAAAATTGTCCTGTGCGCGGAACGTATGCTGGATGTGCTTGATCCTGATCCTGATCAGGTCCAGACACTTCTTGGTCCTAGGAAAAACAAATATGCCTACAAGTTTTAAGAATACGAATAATAAATGATTGCAATTTTCTGTATTTCCCTTTTTTTTTTTGAATATTCTTATTCAACTTTATTAAGCTTCAATTGTTTAGTAAATGAAATAGCAGTCCTTTGGACGCAATCACTAAAAGCACAAAGAAATATGTCATTTAATGGAATGCAAGCGTTGGAATATTTCCTTAAAGTCAAATTTATTCATTCTCTATTAGAGATTTATATTGCTCACATTTGTAGCAAACAATAAATCACTGCATTTGCTTACTAATGCTACGATAGCTTTCAGTTTTTCTTTCTTTCATTATTAAAATAAGAAAAGCTATAATTTGTCATTCAAAGACAGTTTGATATGATCAAAAGACATTATTTAATCAAACAATTGAAAGAAAAATACCTTTCAGTTTTAATAGAAATTATCAACAATAAATCATCTCAGCTAACTATGTATGAAGTATAGCTGAACTTAATCAGATAAGATTTTTTTAGAGATAAAGGTTGATAGGTGATAGAGTAAAAATTTTGGAAATATCAAACTTACATTATCGAGATTATTCAGCTGTTCAGTGTTCAGCGTTTCACTGTTTGGAGGAGTTCTCGGATTTTCACTTCCACAAATATTAACTGTTTCCTCTTCACCATTTCTTGACAGTTCACCATCGACTATTTTCATTTCTGAAATCGCGTGGGCGATATTTTCTAACTCTGGATTCTTATCTTCTGTCGTTGGTACTTCTGCTGTTGTTTCCTTTGACATTTTATACAAACTTTTGCGTAAGGCACCTAGCAACAATCTAAAATTAATTTAATTTAATTAAACTAATTAGTGCTTAGACATTTCCTACGACAACAACGCAGAATTCATTAAAATCATTTAATAATAGATTTTTGCAAATATAAAATTAAGGTTTACCAATGAACACATAAATTTGGCATAATGTATATTTAGGTATCCAAATATCTTATAAGAATTTAAGCCTGACATTTCGAATTAGACTTTTGAGAATTAGATTTTTTTTTAATTCTAATTCTCAAAAGGAATATAAGGCAGATGTGGAAGGAAACCTATAGAGTGAGTTATTCAAATTGAAGCAAGATAGCATTTCAAGATCTTTGGATCAAATTTGTCCTGGTCGATTAATTTTGACCATAACTTCCTTCTCATGATCTGCCCCGAAAAAAACCCGTAATGTAAGTGTACCTTTCCATTGTTTTCTTCCAGCAAATAATACTGAAATAGTAGTTATTTGAAAAATATGAGCTCAAATAAACAAGTGAATTCAAAATTGATTATGGCAAAGAATTAAAATTTTAAAAATTTAAAATTTCAAAGAATTAAAGAATTAAAATTTCTGGAAACTATATTTCTTAAAGATTTTATACCTTTTATCATAAACTATGCGACGACTTCTTTACACTTTAAGGAAGGCATCAAATCAATCTTTTTCTGCTGGCTCTCCGTAAAAAAACACGGACAACTAGTGGCATGAAAAGGAAAACACGACATGATAACGTAATATACGACAACGTAAAATAATATAAGCTAAAAGATAGAGAGAGCGTTTTCACGAGATATTTCTAGACAGAAGTGAACGACGCAATGCTGGCAAAGACAGAAAGACACGTCACATAAGCGTCAGCTTGAAACTATTACAAATATGAATGTTTGTAGACAGTGTGCGGGCTACGTGAAATAATGACGTGTGGTGGATAGGCTGTAAGTGAGCTTGGATACTTTGAGTTTCTTGAAAAGATGGAGAGATTAAAACGTAATGTGTGTACGTTTTGATATTTTTCGGTTAAATTAAGCATGTTGGAAGATAATTATAATTATCATTTTAGTATTATCATTTATCAATTGCAATTATCATTGTAATGAGAGTAGAAGAGCTGATGATGACCACATCACTTGTTATCGCTATACAAATGATGATACGATCACTTATTATCGCTATACAA
>JARVGP010001140.1:0-21953 GCA_029876185.1 Mansonella ozzardi
TTTTTTTCTTTTTCATTTAAGTTAGAACATAAAAAATGTTAGGTTTTGAAATTATGGAGAAAAATTTTTGAGTTCCAAATTTTTTTGATACATTTTCTAATCCTCAGGATGAATTTCTGAACTTTTTGATTTCTTTCTTTAATTTTTGAAGTTTTTCGTTTATTAGTCTTGGATATATTTCCGCAACAGTTAAATTTTGTGTGCGATTTTTTAGAATTTATCATACTTCAAAAATGTACATTCTTTTCAAATCTATGATTTTTCGTGAATTTTTGAACATTTGCAATGGATTTTAAACAGCAGTATGGTTTTTTAAACTCCTGCTTTTCTCCCCATTTTCGAGATACACTTTTACTTTTATATGGTTTGGGATATTCTTAAAAATCTATGGAAATTCTCATATTTAAATTTTTCGAAATACTGCATTTTTCTTAGTTTTTCAAAGTTTTTCAATTATTCCAAACATCATTCTTCTTTTGAACTGTTAAAATTTTCACGACATTTCGAACTTTGTACGCATCCTGTTTCATTTGTTTATATGTTTATTATTAATTTCACTTCTGCATGTTTTTTCATTTCATTTATTTTAGATACTTTATCTGCAAATAGAAGAGAAAAAGAGATAAAAATAATGAAAATGGAAAGAAATAATAATAATAATTAAGAAATGGAACAAGTAAAAAAGCATGGAAAAGTAAAATTAATGAGACTGTGCTATAAAGGTATCTGTGACTGTTTTACATTACATTTCAAATGATTGATTTTATCACTTAGATTGTTGAATTTCTAAGGCATGTTTTTTCGTCCAATGTTTGCCACGAAGCAATGTTGTAAGGGATTGTTGAAATTGAAAATTTGTTGAGCAAATGAGCAAGAAAGATTGATGAATATATGTTTCAGGCATTCCCGGACCATACGATTCCGACAGTAGAGGAAGGACGCAAAGAAGCATCAGCAAGTCCGAAAGCCTTCCGTGTGCCGGTAATGGAGGGTCAAAATGAAAAACAGCTAGCTGTACCGGAAATCGACCCGTATAGGTGAATCGCACTGCTGATGGATCGGTAATAATTGATAAGTTTAAAGTGTTTTAATTGGTAAGTTTAAAGTGTGACTCTATTTGAAGAATGTACACTTCGCCCAATATATTATACAGAAATAAATTTTAGTAAGTGTAGAGATTAGAATGAGAAATGTTTCAAGTACCATTTATTGATCTCTGTGATATCCATAATTTTACAAACTGCATCACATTATTATTCTCCGCAGTAAGGCAACAAAATATGGGAAAAGTTTCAAAGATTTAATAATGTTAAATGTACTTCAAGAATTTGAACAAAGATTTGGACGGAGATTTCAGAAATTGCTAAAGCAGTTTCAGTATTGTGATACAACAATAAAATAGCATGAAACGAATATATTAAAATACTATACTCACACAATATCAAAATACTGCAATTACATAATGTTAGAATACTGTACTCACAACGTTAGAATGCTATGCTCGCGAACATTAAAATACTTTACTCACACAATATATACTTCTACAATATTAACAAATCTATTTTTAATTGTACAGTGTCATTTTCTCCTAAGAAATTTTAAATTTTATAATGTCATTTTCTAAAAAAAGTGCTTTGGTTTCAATCTTTTTATCTTTAATTTTCTTGAAAAATTTGGACTTGAAATTCACTCTTCTCTATTTTTAATCTAATTGTTTTGTAGCAATATCACTACTTTCAGTTCAAATTTAAAGGATAATTTCGAGGTCGTAATTCGATGTCAAAATATTTTTTTCTCTATAAAATATTTGTCAAAATCCTACTAGTCTCTCTTTTACCTTTTAATTTTTCAAATGCGTTTTTTTCAAATAGGAAGTAATAAATTTGGATTCCAACTGTAGTATATATCGCTGATTTGTTGATTGAACACATATAAAGCAATTCGCAAACATTCAAAATTATATAAGTAAAATGATGAATGATCTAAAAACATGCAATACTTCATTCAGAAATTAATTCGAATTAAAATTTTAAGCCATGAATCTTTTACTTCGAATATTTTATATTGCAACAATTTAATTTGATAAATGTATCATCAGTTTAACCAAAAATAGTGCTAAATCGATGTTACCAATACTCAATTGAGTTATTAAGTGAGGAAGTTTGGCGACATCTCTTTTTTAAAATAATTTTTCTGGATAATCACAATTTCCTTTTTTATGCTTCTTCTTTTTGAGCAATGAAATTCTTCACCGAATTAAGAGCAAATCCTTGCTCTAATGAACAATGAACAAAGTCTTTCAACTTTAAAAAAAAATCAGTTTTAGCGAATTTAACGCAAATTATTGCTTTCTCACGAACAATGAACAAATTTTTTTTTTTAATTTTCGAATTTTTAAAAAACAGTAAATTTGATCATAATGAATGCAGATTCTTGTCTGCAACAAACAATAAACAAGTTTATCGATTCCTTTTTTAAGCTTCCTCTTCGTAAGACGGCAATAATTTTCACAAAAGTGAGCGCAAATTATTTCCTTCAACAAGTGTTCGTTACTTTTGCCTTCTGCTTCTCCGAAACTTTATTTATTCATAAATTAGTTAATATTATTTTTGAATTAAAGTAATTATTTTTGTTATTTTGATGAATAAAGATTTTCATAATTTCCTGTTTATATTGTTCTTAGTATTTATTTGGGGTGATATTTTGATAAGCTAGTTTGATTTTTTAAGGGTTTTTAGCATAAGTTTGATATTTGATCGCAAATCTTATATTTTCAATTTTGAGCTAATTTTATTAGTTTTTCACTTTTTACATATTTTTATGTCTTATTGCGAAAAATAAATATAGGATCTGTAGAATTATGAATATCACAGGGGTCAATAAACATTATGAAAAATAAAGCAACTGAAACATTTATCTTTGCAATATAGTAAGATTTATTTCAGTTTTAAAATATTGCACTAAGTGGTCATAATAATTGTTGCAAAGCCTACAGCTTTTAAATTCGTGAAAATAATAATAACGGCTAGAATTTATTTTACTGAAAATTTTCGGTAGCCCTGTTTCAATTGCTTTAATTGATTAGTCTGTAAGAAATCTGATAACTTAAATATCAACTTTAAGATGTAGAGGTTCCAGTGGCACTCTCGTTATCGCTTCAATGATTTTTCATCTTCCTGAAATAAGGTTAACATTATTAAGTCTTTTAATATATTTTAACGCTTTATTGCGGAAAATAAATATGTAATCTGAGAATTACGGATGTCACAGGGATCAATAAATGGCATGTAAAATAAAAGTAACTGAAACACTTATTGTTCTATTCACTACAATTACTAAAATTTATTTCTGTTCTAGAATGATGCAACTAAGTGCACATGACAATTCCCTATAAATTCTTATTGCATTTATTATCAGTTTCCCATAAATTAGTTAAATAATCGTAATTTCGGGAATTTAATTTTGCGAAAAAAAAAGTCGAAAGTTATATCTGTGCAGATTAACAAAGAAAAATATTCCATTTCCTTAGCGAGAAGTTCCAAATATTTTTCAAATACATTTGTTCATTTGAATGCAATAATTGTTTTTTCACCCACCGTGAAAATTCGAATTTATGATACCATCACCATTTATTACTGGATCTTCTTAATTTACATCGATATAGTATCAATTTTGCTTGGTTTTTTCAAAACTTTGAAGTAATGCATTCACATAATATTATAGTACCGTACCAACATAACATTAAAATACTGTGCTTCCATACCATTAAAATACTTTACTTGCATAATATTAAAACACTGTAATTCCACAGTGTCAAAATACTGTTCTCACACAATGTTTATCTGCCTTAATCCATTCTTGATCTCGGAAAAAAAATAAAACGGAATTATTTAAATGGCCCTTCTCGAAACTTCAAGATAATGGAAACTGAGGTAAGTTTAGGTTGAGCAATAGGCTGCTTAACCTGTTTTCCTTTGTTGAGATGAAACATCGTGTTCTCCGAGGCTAGAATCGAAGGTGCCAAATGTGATTGCGTTGAGGTGGTGGGGCGTCGGAGTGTTCGTGTGTTGAAATAGAACCCCGAAGGAGTTATATTCTGGGATTCCTATATCCTTGCACTTATATTCTTGAAATATATTTTCGAACCCAGTTATATTCTCTTATTATTTCTTATCATGTCTTAACAGATGCGATTTCGAAGATTAACTTAATATCTAAAAAACTTTAAACGACATTTCTATAAATTGAATGTAAATTTTTCTTCAATTTGTCGCAACTTTATAGTTTTCAACCTTTTCGATTGAATAGCTAGTCATTTATTTCATAGTGAAAAAACAAGTTTGAAAAAAAATTGATTTATTAAGAATGATTAGTGTTTTTTTTGCAAAGCAAAAATAACTGAATGGTTGAAAACTTGAAAAAAAATTGAGTTTCATTGTTACGATTTACATCAATTACTTTTTATTTATCTGCCTTAATCCATTTTTGTCACTTGCCTTAAATACGGAATATAAACCTGGTCTCATCTCAAGTCTATTAATATTCTTATATTAATTGGTTCTGCTGTCAAAGTATAAGAATAAGTAATTTTTATTTTTAAATCACTGAAAATTTCTTCAATGTCTTTTTTATTGTTGAACAAAATACCTGCAGTTTGTTCGATTTGAAGAATGCCATACGAATTGATACTTACATTTGCTAAGTTTTGATTGAAACAGTTTTCAGGTGTAATTGTCTCTTAATCGATTGGTGAAACGGCTAATTTCGTTGTTTGATTAAGCGGTAACTTTTGTTATAACCCAAAATTATCATTACTAAGCCATTTTTACAGATCGCAAGAGGATTTCAACATGATGAAATTGATTTTATATCTTGTATTGCTCATTTATTGTACCAGCAGTCTCAAACAAGATTATCTGTACAAGCGACAGGACCTACACCATCACAGCTAATGATTATAAGACTGCGAGTAAGTCAAAGTGGATAATTCCTTCTTCGAAGGTAAATCTGTAAATCTTATGTTACAACAATCATAAAATAAGATTATTTTGTAATAATTCAAAGTTTTTTATTAAGTAAAAGACTATTTGCTTAATGTTACTTGTACTTTTTCAAATTCTCAAACATTTAATGCGAATTTTGTGAAATGATAATGTGTAAGACAAATTGAAGTAATTTTCCATGGAGTGGAAAACTTTGGGCTATCTGAAGTGATCGAGACTTTAGCTAAGATATCACCGGAATACCTATTGCAAACATTATTTGTTATCGTTGTTATTTAAAGAATGTAAAAATTTAATTTCAACAGTTTCACGGACTGCAATTTCAGCATTTAGAGTTTTGTTTGAAAATCTCAAAACATCTATGGAATTCGAATATTGAAAAAATATTCTTTTACAGTGCGTTGCGTACAATTTGAAAAAATTACACTTTCAATGAGTCTTAATCTACTTCAGTTGGGAATGTCTCCAAACCTCAATTAATTTGTAATGTAAAAAATACTGTTGTAAATATTCAAATTACTATAATAAATTCAGAGATAGAGAAATAGTGTCATGAAAATTATTTTTGTCTAAATAGATTATGCAAAGCAGGGTCAAATATAATTTTTAAATGCATGTCAGTGTATTCTAAAAGGTGTTACACTTTGTAAACTTTAAAAAAAAAATCTCTGGTCAAATGAATCAAGTGAGATGACCATAAGGTTAATGGATTGAAGTAAACAAACTTCTACTATATAAGCAGTACAATTAAGAAGTCGAAAATTCAATTCACTTTAATAAATCAATTGGAGGAATTAGTGTTCCAAATAGTACAAACCTAATTTTTAAAAATAACCGATAAAAAAAATGTGAGCCATACAAAAAGTGTTCGAGCATTTTTCTTCACTGGACAGGCTAAGCAGTATTTTTGAACAACTAAGCAATATTTTCATGTTTATATTAAATGGAAGAAATGTCTTTGAAAGATTCTTTACGAGAGAAAATTGACTTTGTAAAGAACTGAGCATCATCACTTCTTACGATATTCTTCAAACTGCTATTTTTTGCATCCATTGAACTGCTTAAATCAATGAGGTCAGAGTAAACTATAGCTTGAAATTCTTCAATTCCAATAAATTTAAAAAATTCTTCACTGAAATCCTTCCTGCCAATATTCTACTATAACAAACTTTCTCCGTCTCGAGTAATATCAAGGTAACTCATAAATAGTGTTACCTCTTACAGTGGCAACCTGAAACCCAAACCCAGCCATCAGATCGCTTTGAAAACGGTCATCCATTTTGTAAATTTCAACCGTGAGACTCGTTTCAGGTTTGACTCGTTTCAGGTTTCCGTAGTCGATAGTATTGAATCATTGTTAAGAATTTTCAGTAACTTCCTTCGTTAGCATTCATTTTTGATTTTCGAAAAGTTTTGGAAGTTCACGCTGTTAATATTTATATTTTATCTACGGAAAATTTCAATTTGATGAAATTGAAAAATATGAGCTGAAATTGAAATTGAAGTCTATGAAATTTATTCCAATTGTCCGATCTTCTGCAAAAATGGAGCTACAGATTGCGACGTCTGCAGTAGTGGAGGCGCTTGTTTTATTGTATTTGCAGAAGATGGAAATAATGCGACGTGGAACGGTGCTACCTATAAGACAGTTATGGGTTTCATCACACTTCATGAAAGGTCATTCAAAGTGGGATAATATTAAGGATACAAAGGTTCATTTGCATTTCATTTTCATCGGTATAATTATGATATGAAATGACTTATTATTTATTCTTAAATTTCTATTTTTATTACTTGATTTGATGAATTTAGAAAAATTTGATTGTAATTTAGGACTTAATTAGAGCTATTTGCAGAAATATAATTAAAAATATTATTAGGAATGCTTACTTCGAGCTTATATAATAAGAGAGAATTTTAAAAAAATTTTTTTTTTAACGAAGGATTTCAAAAATCGTCTTGCTAATTTACTCCTAAAATATTTTGGCAATATTTAGCGTATTTCAAATTCTTTTACTGTATCGATTAACTATTAATATTTGATTGATTTGAGTTGATCTTAGCTTGCAGCTATGGTTAATAAAACAAAAACAGCTGAACAATTAATGGCTAAAATGAAGCGAATTATTCGAGCTGGTGGGCCTGATCTCAAATTCAATAAGGATTTAGTGCAATTACAGTTAGAGTATAGGAATGCGAATTTTTCTGATGATGCATTTCAACGAGCGTTAAAGAACGCGCAGGCAAGGATTTTACATCTTCAGACTAATTTGATGAGAAGGGAAAACTAATATAATCTTTCAATAATTGTTTAATTTTCAATTATACATTACCATTCAGAAATTGATTGATTACTGCTAAATTAGTTTTTGAGAAGATTGAAAAGGAATTGTTTCTAAATATCATATGAATTTCCATGCTCCGATAAATCAGTTTTCAAATGAGGAAAAATAATTTTCACGTTCATTTTACTGATTCCAAACGGATGCAGTAAATTTGTTTATGGATTTAGACTATGCAGTAAACCTACTATTATATTTAGACTTTATGTGGAATTAGAGATTACAAAAGACTGTTATGGAAATTTTTATTTTTCATATTTGAGCATCTTTTATTTCAGCTACAGCCAATAAAAACAGCAAAAACCACTATACTTGGGCCTTCTGGATCGATTTTTATTATCGAATCGGAAGGCTTATCACAAAAAAAATTGCTGGAGTTTCTTGCAGCAGCTTTGGATAAGGTATTGTTTTTGCTGAGAGCTAAATATTTATGCAGTCAATTTTTAAAGTTTCGATAATTTTAATTAGTACAACAAACTTGAAAGTTCTGGTTTTATGGATGGAGGTTTCAGATTGGTGATGGTTTTCAACTGTCAAAGAACGATTATACCAGGAGTTTCGAGGACAAAGGTGTTATTATCGTTAGTGCTATCAAGGCTAATAAAACGTTATCGTTAGATGAGGTTCTTGAAATTTCAGTTCGCCTACTTAATGAATTCTTTATTCATGAATGTGTTAAATTGTTTCAAAATTCATTTCCATTTTGCTTTTCCCACGCTTTTCATGTGAAATCGATAATAGCTGATCTGTAATTCGAATTGCTAATCCTTCTATAATAATTTTCAGTATATTACGATATAAATCCCAAAACAGGATAAGCAAATTTCTACTTCTATTTACTCAAATTTTCAAATTTCAAAAATTTTCAAACTCAAATGAGAAGCAAATTTTCCCTAATCGAATAACATTTTATTGATTTAGGTGGAAGAAATTGCAATAGAATTAGATTGCGAAGATGTGAATAAATTTGAAGAAGATGGTGCAATATTTTATGAATTAATATGCATACGAAATAAATTTGCTCAATTATTGGCTGCTGTTGAAAAAGAGGGCTTCACTGTCAAATATTCTACTTTGGAACTACGCGCAATCAATCCGGTTGAAATAGAAAAATATGACATTGAAAAGGTATTGCCATTTTCTCTTTAATTGCTGGTGTGGTTTTGTCTGCTTTTAAAGATTTATTTATGATGCACGAAATATGAATTTTATTTTTAGATTATTCAGCTATATCAAACCCTGCGGGAATTTGAAAGTGTCACTCAAGTTTACGCCAATGTCAGGCCTAATTCTATACTAATAAGGCCTGTTAAGTTAAAAGTTGCAGCACAGTGACTGTTTTCTTTATGGATTTAATGCTGGATTGAATGACGTTTCTTTAGTTTTTTTGCCGCTTTCTGTATAATAATTATGAATAAATTCATTGATGTTATGTTTCTTACCTGTACAGTAATTAGTCTTTTCCATTTAAACCTGCGATCAGTAATTTTCAGTGTATCGCATAATTCAGAACATTTAAATTTATTCTTAAATTTCTGGTAGGAATAAAAGAAAATTGCAACTGAAGCAAAGCAATTTCGGTTACTCTACAAGAACTATGAATAATTGCTCGCATAAGATAGGAAAAGCTAGGATTTCTTGATTTTTAAAAACTGTATTTTGGAATGGAAATGAATTAAAAAACTGAACTATCAAAACCAAATAGATAGAGGAAACGATGTAGTAATACATACGAATTAATTTAAATATTTCCATCAGAAGTTAAATATTCGAATGCAAATATACATAAAATATTTCGCAAAAGGAGCAATTACTATAGTAGAAGTAATTTTCCCTTTGCTTTGCTATTATTTTTAGCTTTAGCTGGACCACAGAAACATGCGCGTAATGTTGAACCTTCAAGTGATCCGCGACAAAAACACGATTGTACTTTGCGATTACCATCCCTCCAACATGCATTCTGACATGATTTTATGATACATCGATCCAAGCTTCCAAAATCACTAAATTGATGAGTTCATTTTTTTTTATAAAAATTTTCATATTATATAACCAGTAATTTTGTTATAAGATTTTAAATAATGGAAAAGAAAGACAAGATATAACATAATATGGTATCGATAAACGATAGTTATGAAAAAACCCGAATTTAAATATTAAAAGATAGGTGGTAAAAAGAAGAGAAATCAATAAATCAGTATATTTCAATCATGATTTTAAACTTTGGCAAGTTTCATTTCGATCACTCTAATTATTAAAAATTAATGATGAACATTAATTTTAACTCTACTGTTTCATGTTTCATCTCGTCAAGTTCCATTCAATAAAATATGAACATTGATTAATAATCTTCGTTAGTCAGTCCTATTCTTCTAATCTTTTCTATTTTTATTTTTATCCATCAGTCTTTAAAAAATTATTCTTGATTAAAAAAAAAGAAAAATTATTCCTAATAATTCTTTAAAAAAAAATTATTCCTCAACTATTTCTGATTAATCTTTATCAGTAGAGATTCAGCGATATATTTTAATTTAACAATCAATGAAATTATGAATTATATTTAAAATTAAAAAATGAACTTACCAAGGAAGTGTTATATGAGAACTACAGTTAGCTTTACAGCTTTGAAATCTTTTAGAGCTCTTTACCAGTGCCGCTTGAGATGTTACATTTGATAATAATTGACATATAATTATAGACGATAAGACGATGATATTATTCTTGCTGCCACACGATGACAATACTATCATTGAAAACTTATTGCTTCGACTGCTGCTGTTTTATTGGTATTATTGATGCCATAAAATAAAACTTAAATTTAATAAATTGAAATCATAATGAAACAAAGGGCAATAAAAGAGATCGAGTAGGAGAAATAATAGATTTCATTGATCAACAGCGATGGTAGGTGAATGCGTACACATCTCTATCACTGAAGACAGAAGACTTTTTATATTATTCGGTGAAGGAAAGGGCATTTGCAATTCAATGAAAATGAGAAAGATTTCAAGATTAATTGAGAAGTGCTATTTGGTATAGCGGTAACATCTCTTATTTTCGGCATTTTTGCCGCAGGAACTCTCGGGAACAAGTCTTAGCGAAAATCTTTCAAATGTTTACATGATTTAACAAAGGAAGAAATGAATAGAAATGTACATACAGGTTGATGGTCATCTACATCATTTACGAAGCAAAAGCTCTTATCCCAATGATTAATTAATCTTCCGCATTCTCACTGCTCGAAATCAGTGGTTCTTATTATTTGCAATTTTTCTTTGATTTACTATGCATTCAATTGCATAATAAAATTCCTGAAATGCCAGGGGAAATATTTCGTTCATTTAATTATAATAAATTTATTTTGTGACAGTAAAATTATTTCAATTGTTTGATAGCATCATGTGCTACTGTATTGCATTGTAATTTTTCATGAAGAAAAACAAACGAAACAAAGCATTGCTTTTTTCAAATAATTTTGAATAATTTGTTTATTCTTCCATTTTTGAATAAATTAAACTAATCTGTTTTACTCTTTTCTGTTGTATCGCTTCTCTCTCTTTTTATCAGCATCTCTTAATCATTTTTATGCTTAATACTTAAGCACAGCAAATGTATCCATGTGTTCTCGAAGAATGTTCTCGGAAAAATTGTTTAATTTTTTTAGCAGCAATATAATTTTAATGACAGCTAAATATGCTACATTATACTTTTCCTCAAATAATTAAGGATTTTAAATTACACATAAATTTCAGTTTGACTAATTAAATAATTTAAAAAAGAGCAAAGAATTCTTTTAATTAAAATTTTAATGAGTAATTAAAATTTTGACAAAAATTTTGTTCCAAACAAAACATTGCGATTTTCTTTCGTTTTTTTCAACAGAGTCAAATTTTAATTTAGCATATGAAATTTGGAATTTGTTGTCAAAACCTGTGCATTTGGATTAGAAGCATGTAATGAAAGTTTATTCGATTATTTCATAATTTGAAATGAAAGTTTTGTGATTTGTAAAAGAAAACTTGTGTTATAGAAATGAATAAAATCAAAGAGAGAAAAATCAAATTGATAATAGTTGATCCTGAAAGAAAAAAAAAAACTTTTTGAAGTTTAAGCAAGCGTTAATATTTATTACAAAATAATATTTCGGCATAAACAACCTAACCCAAGATTGTTGATTAAATGAAAGCATAAAATGATTTCAATTTCAAAATTTTATTCGATTAAAATATTGAGATCTCTAGAGTTGAGTTCATTTAGTCACCATAGTATGTTGTATTTAATTTTTACTTGATCATTCTTGACAACAATAAAAACAGAAACAAGAAGAAATCGTTTGATTTCAATAGCTTTTCTGTTTTCAAATTTTAATTTGAAAAAAAAAAGAAATTCCGAATTATTGCTGTCAACAGTTGTCCTAAATTGATTGTGCAGTTATATTGCAGTAAAATAAAAACGAGTTTTTTTTGCTTTTTTCTGTTTTTCAAATTTATTAGTTGAATTTTTGTTTGGTAAGATATCCTATGATTCATTATTATTTTTGACTGAAGTGAATTTTACTTAAGAAATGGCAATTTTTTTTGTGATTTAGTTTCTCTATTTTTTTCTTTTTCCTTCAACTGAAATTCGTTCATTGAAATGGTTTAAATTTCTTTTTCTCACATTTATCGGATAATTTATTAAATGTTTGAAATTGTTTTGTTGCATAGAAACAATGAAGAAAAAAGTGGAATGTGAAAGTCAAAGTTAGTTAAGTAAGAAAAGTAAAGGATAGCAATGAACAATTGCTGTAGAGCATAGTAATTAAATACGGTATTAAGTACTATCGTCCATGCTACCGTATTTTATTTTCTTAAAAATATATTTCGGCAATACAGCTGATTGGGATATGTTGTCAAAGCATTGCCAGATGATAACTAGCATCTACTGAAGTGTTAATGCTATAACCATGTATTCAGATAAATTCAAAAACCATGTGCAGGAAAATGCTTTCAGTTATGAACTTGTGGTTCTAAACTTTTCATTAAGTTCATTTTTAATTTCTTTTTGAATTTCAAAGAATGACATGTTGAAAACCTCTTTCAAAAATGTTGGCCAAATTTTGAACATTTTTCGCATTACTTTTTGCACTTTTTCTTTATCATTTTTGATTCTGAATTTATCACTGTTTTGTTATATTTCTCATGTTTTATCTCTCAATCATCTTTATTTCATTTCACCAATATCATTGTTTTCTTGTTTGAATGTCTCTGGAATATTTGAATATCTTGACTAAAGTCACTTTCTAAAAGAGATATGATATGAAGAGGCTAAAGTCACTTTCTAAAAGAGATATAATATGAAGAAACAAGGGATGAAAGAATTAAAGTCAAATTAATTATGCTGTCACATGAATTAGTTTAATTATGGTCATGATGGAAAATCAAGAATAATGCATGAAAATATTCATTGTTTGTCTTCAGAGTACTCCAAACAGTTTTGGAATTAAGCAGTGAATTTTAATTAGACTTTTTTGCACAGAGAAATATAAAGATCTGCAGTTAAATTTTAAGCAATTAAATATTTGTGCAAGAAAAACTAATTGTTTTATTAAGTCTTGGGCTTTGATCCTATCATAGTTAAACTGTGATGCATGTATATGGGCAGAGATATGCGCATGTATGCGCAGGTATGTGCAGGTGTGTTCAGGTATGTGCAGATATGTGCAAGTATAACAAGATGAAAAATTATTGACGTGAAAATTACCAATAAGAAATTTAAAAATATTTGTTCATTTAAACTGTTTATTATTTAAAAAATGATGCAAAATAATATTGTCGAAGTATTGTCATCATTTCATATTGCAATTGTATTGTTTTTTCAGATTGAAGCTAATGTTAAAACACATTAATTAACCAGTTAACAAATTAATAAAGCATATTATAAGTTTTAAATGTGTTAAAATTCGGTCAAATAAAATTGACTATTGCTATTGAAGTTTGACGTTTTCTAACTTAAAAGTGTTTAGGAGCGTCCCCATTGATACAGCAGACTTATTCTGAAAGCTTCTATTTAACATCATTATTTTGTCATGAAAAACTGCTAACAATGATGAAAATAGTTAAATTGCCGGATTTGGATTGATCGGTTGAAGAGACATAATGTAAAAAGTTGCAATAGCCAGGAATAAAACAGCGAGTGGAATATGGCAGTGACAAATTGGTGTTGCTTGTTAACATGAAACGAAATTTCCGGATGTTTTATTTTTCTTACATCCGGTAAAATGTTTACTGATATCTGTCAATATTGAGAATTTTTACAGGAAAATCAGAATTTAACTGAGTTTTGGAACATGGGTCAAAATAAGCGTTCGTTTGATTATTAAAATATGTAAATCAACTGCTTTCCTCTTCCCCAAAAAATGTGACAAGTAAAAAAAAATTAACAATTACTATCGCAAAAAAAAGGCGGCCTCAATCTTTGATCGTTTTTCACCAAAAACTTCTTATTAATTGATTGCTCTTATTAATGATTAATGTGTTTAGAGTAGAAATCGAAAATTCATTAGGAAAAAATAATAAACAGCCAACTCTAATTGATCGCATTTTTAATTGATTGAGCTTCTTTCGAGTTAAATGTAACTTCCAAAATTTTCGACTCTTGGAGTACAATATGTTACTTCCTGCAAATTTCTATCATTGCTTGCAAACAACATTATTATCGCAGGTCAAATTGTTTTTGGACCATTCTGTACTTTTTGAATCAGCGATAGTTTTAAATTAAATTACTTCGATTTCTTATAAAAGATATAAAGACTGAAATGAATTAAATTGGAAGGAATGAATATTGCCATTTAAAAATCCTATCCTAACTCAGCACTAGCTGACACATTTGAAAAATCAAAAATTTAGACAAACACAGCGATTAAGTGTTTCAATACTCGCTTGTGAATATTCCAAAATTTTCAGAAGGCGGAAGTTATTACGAGCAAAGAAAAGGAATAAAGTTATGAATTCAGTAAAATGGAAATTCTAAAAATTTTGATTAAGTGTCGCTTTAGTTTAAAAGATTTTAAAATTTCGATATTGTTGCCATCACAAAACATTTTCATATTGCAGTACACATACATACAAATGAATTCACAGATTTTGCACACTGAAACTTTTGCATATTTAAATCTATTAGAAAAAAGAATGAAGAAAGCATAAATGAAATTGATTGTACTCAAATAAATAATCAAATTTGAAACTAAAATTTTTGATTTTTCTTTCGTTCTTACATTTTTTATTATATTTTATTAAGAAAAATTTGATGCAAAATATATTAACAGAGTTCAACTACAGATTTTTAATGCTTCAATTTTTCTTTTAATTTGAATAAGAAGCAAGAGAAGGATGAATCTGAAACAAACATAATTTTAAAATCTCAATCAATATTGCTATGTCCGATAAAAGTAGATGCAAAACGAAAACAGGGCATTTCTCAGGAATTCGTCATGAAATTTCTAGCAAAGATCGGGAAACTAGTTGAAATTTTTGAATAAATTGAAAGCTGGCGTAATTAACAACAGTAAGCTAACAAATAATAAAAAAAACCAATAATGTAGCTAACCTAGAGTGATAATTATATTCTATGAATAAATGGCTATCTATGACTATTCTATGAATAAATGGTATAAATATTATATGAATAAATGGCTATCTATGATGGAATATAGTTGCTGATCGGTCATTTGGTCAACTTTCCATTTTTTATGTTTCTTTTTAAAACCAAAATAAAGAAAAAAAGAAAAATGGTGAAGAAACAATCAAACGACTTTGGCTTGTTCATTTTTTAAAAAAATAAAATATTTCGCCAAATATTTGTTAAAATTCTTCATGAAAGTAATATTAATATGAATACTAAATGAATGAATAATAAATGTTAGCATTAATTAAATTATGCTAATTAAACTATTTAAATTAAGTTTAAGATGTTAAACATTGCAAGTGCAGCTAATTAGAGGAAGCATTTAGCAAGAACCAAAGTTAGAATTACAAATGTGCATGAATGTACACATGCGATAGTAATGATGATATCGTTCGGATGGTACCGTAATAAATAAAAATAAAAATTTTTCTATCATTTTTGCACTTTTTTGTTTCTAATTTCCAGCTTGATAAATGATTGATTTTGCAAAATAACTGTTATTTGATAAATTAAATACTCGAAAAAGTTGGAATACTTGACAAACATGCTAACAAAGAGTATTTTTCTTTATTTTTCTTAAGTTACTTCTTGAATTAAAATACATCTATTAATATCAAAAACATACGGTACCAAATCACAGTATGATTCAGGAGTACTTGGTAACACAAAGTAAATCAGTTAATAAAAAGTGTATTCAAAAGGATGAAATAGTTTCATTTACATTTACATCTTCATTTACATCAAAACTTCATTTAACTTTATTTACATTCATTTACATCAAACAACCAAATGAATCAAAACAAAATTGTCAACTCTCATCGAACGATTGGTCAAAAAATAAATTTTATTGATTGAAAAATTATCATGGAAAAATATGTTGGAAATTTTTTCATCTCTGCAAATATTGCATATCATGATAACAGTGTCATGCTTCATTTTCAAATTTTCATGATTTAATAGTGCAAAATTTTAATCGAACTTGTTGCAGCTGATCAGATGGGAATTTAATTTTTTCAAAATTTCCGAAAAAAAAATAATGTTATTTATCAGTTCTTAATTAGTCACTAAATATGGGCGGTAATGATGTATTTTCCACAATATGGGATGGTTCTGCGTTCATTTAATTGATGCTTGTCTATGATGATAATGATAGTGATTCTGATGGCGGTGACTGTGGCGGTTCTGATGATGGTAATGATCGTGTTGGTGATAATTTTGATGACAATTTGCTTCTATTTATGACAATTTGCTTCTATTTACTTCATTTTCTTGAATTTTAGAAAATTTTAATTCATTTCAAATTTTTTGATTTACATTTTTATTTTACTTAAAAACAACCAATGCTTTTAATTTTTCCATTAATGTTTTGAATTTTTACCAATATTGTCAACCTATGCTATGTATTCTAAAATCTAATAATCATTCTTTTTCGGGAGAAATTGTCATTTAATTTATTTTCAATGCTTATCGGTATTTCCCAAATATTTGTCCCGATATTTTCATAGGATTCTCGTGATATTGTTAAATTTTTTTATAATAATGTAAAAGTAGCAATAACCTTTATCGGCAGGCATGGCTGAAGTAGTTGTCGTTGTTTTGAATTCACTTCCCGCTTTGACTTCTGATGTCATCTTTGTTGCATTTTTTTTGGCGTTTATCTCTATGACAGTAGGTGACGACATTGGCAGTGATGTCGAATCTTCTTTAATGAACAAACTTTTTGTAGTTTTTGTTTCACTTCTTGTTATAAGCGATCTTTTTTCGCTTTTTCCCGTTTCCGATTCAGAAGAGGAATGCATTGTTCTTGTTGGCACCAATTCATTTTCACTCTTCGTCCTAATATAAACCGGTAAAATAGCTGTTTTCGGTTTCTCTTCCTTAAAATGGAACACAACTGGTTCTCCTCCTTCGATTTGTGTCATATATGATGGTAATTCTGGCATCTGCAATTGTTTCACATTATTTTAAAATATGCTGTTAAAAACTTCTGATCTTAAACTTCGATCTATACTTACTCTGTACTTACTCTTTTGTATATCTATTAACTTAGTCTTCATATTTGTCAATTCTATTATCGTCAAAAAAATCATTGGCTATTTTTGTTGCTTTTTTATTCATCACAAAATTGAAAGAACTATATTCAAAGAAATTCCGAGTTGAATTTTGAATTTAATTCTACTAGTGACAATTTTTTCCTTAAACTCCTTTAAACTCCATCAAATATCATACAATGCGCACGATAAGCTCAGAAAAGTCAATGAACTTTTCTAGTATTCTTACTAATAATCTCGTTGCTTGGAAAAGAAATATAAATTAAAAGAAAAGAAAATACATCCTTCAAACTATCATCCACATCAGCAACTTCTTGAAGTATTGGTTCATCACCAGTTTTGGAAGTAGTTGAAGCAGAACTTATTTGAATTGGACAGAATTGCCAAACTTCCGCTAATTCTTTGGTTTTCTATAACTTCTGCATTTCATTTTTTGATTTTAATTAAAATATTTTTTTTCATCCACACAATAATCATTTCCATGATTTAAATTAGAATTAGATTTGAAAGATTAAATGCAATTTTTATGTATTCTTTTTCATCAGTGAAATGTCGCAACTATTAGTAACTCAAGTCTTTGAACCTTAAATTTAATGAAAATTGTGTGAAAATAGAAAAATTGTTTGTGATTTGATTGGGCAATAATCTTGCAAAATTTTTAAGAACTATTTCATGAAACCAATTAAGCTTTGATTAATTACTGTAGGTAATAAAAGTTCCGTTTGAATAATTTGTGAAATCATTATATTTTGTTAACAATAAAAATGTCATACTTTTGCGAATGATTTAATCAGAGGTTTTTTTTCTTGTGGAATAAGCAAATTTTGCTTGTCATCTTGTTCCACTGTCAATACTTCTTTTGGCCTCATCAGATATAAGACAAAAATTGCAAGCAATGTAATTACCACATTTATTAATGCACCCAATATGATTATCTGCAAGAAAATTATTGCTAATGATTTTTCGAAACAATTTTCAAAAAAGTTTTTAAATTAGTCGGAGGAAGAGAGGAGAGGAAGAATTCGTCTGTTATTATTTGGGAGTGTTTTAGGCAGCTAAGCAATGAATGTTGTTTCCGATGTCAACTTGATATTGGCATAACAATGTCAAGCCTGAATGAAAGGCTCATCATTAGAGCAACTGATAGATATGAGTAATTAATTTATAAGTAAAATAAATTGTTCGTTGTTCAAAAATCATGCAAATCTAAATAGGCAATAAAGAGACCGACATTTTTGCAATATATTCTTTTTCAAAACACCAAAATTTCATTCAGTTTTGCACTGCTTCTGATCTTATACGGTAATGAAGATATTGAATAAGCATAAGAAAGGCAAAAATGAATGAATTAGGCAATTAACAGGTATAATTCATCTTGAAAACTGAAAACAAAGAAATATTGTTTTGAGGAATTTTTATTTTTTTCCTTATGCAATTTTTGACTTAAAATAACTAATTCTATATGACACAGACTTTTTTATAATGGATTATTTTAAATGATGCATACTAAATTACTAGTGGATAGTGTACTGTAATTCGGATGATGCGAAAAAGAACTGATAGGGAGACCAATCTGTACAAGATTCACTATCGCAACAGACAGCAACCAGCTAATCATAATCCAAATTTATCTAACAAATACACTTTCGATTGTCGCAATTTGTCCCTTTTGTACTGACCAGGAAAAAGGAAGAAATCAGAATAATTTGCATAATACATTTTTTTTGGAAGTAAGCAGAAGCAATTTCAATGCATTTCAACAAATGAAAGCATAAGTAATTATTTGAAATATATTTTAAATGCACAAAAAGTGAGATTTCCTTTTTTTTTTGTCATTTATTACCTTTAATTTTAATTCAAATTAAAGTATCCAGTGTCATAGATTTAAATATTTGCCAAATGATTAACAAAATCCCTAATGGCCTCTTCCTTAACTTATATTTTCTTTTCGCTTCGCTTTATCTTCCGATTATCATCAGAATATTCAGAAAATTTATTGTCCTTATCCATCTGTCCACTTCTTATTTCTGCTTTTTCAATGCTAAAAGTTTGCAGTAAAGATCGATTGAATCATTTGAATGCCATGAATATTTTACGTCAACTAGCAAATAATGAGTAAAATTTGCCGTAAGGCTTTACGGATCAGTTTTCATTCAGTTGAATGCAATCTTCAGAAGCGATTAAAAATGTTTACTCAAATTAGAAATTGAAAAGAAACACAAAAACAAATGTAATAGCAGTTGACGTCACTAATTAGTAGTAGCAGTTGGCTTCACTGTAACAGTTAACTTCATTAATTAGTAGTAGCAGTTGGCTTCATTGTAACAGTTAACTTCATTAATTAGTAGTAGCAGTTGACTTCACTGATAATTTCTTGCTGTAATACAAGCACGGAATCTTTGCTTGCATTTGAAAGAAATAAATAAAAGTTAATAGATAATTGAATTAACTAATCAAGTAAATAACTAAGTTATTAAGTACAAAGTGAAATGGGCAACTGAGGAAAGTATTGTATTATCAAAGCAACACTGATAGCAAGTAATAAATTTAAAGAAATCAGAAATTGATAGATAACAAGGAGAGACAGAGACGAAGAATGAAATGTACTGCTAACTTGCAAAATGCAGATCATTTGTCAACTTTGTCAACTTGTGCAAATGTAATGCAATGTCATTCACAGACAGTGCCATTTATGAATTCAGGATATACTTAAGTAATAAATGTGTGTACGTGATATATGTTTATGCGCACGTGATATATGTCTATGAATACGTGATATATGTTTATGCGTACGTGATATATGTTTATGCGCACGTGACATATGTTTATGCGTGTCGATATGCATGTATGTGAAGAATATGGCGTGTGTTTATAAATGCATTCTACTGTTGACATATATATATATGTTGTCAGTGTTTATATTTTTCGAATTATGTATACGTTGTCAGTGTTTATATTTTTCGAATGTATTATATATGTTTACGTAAGTATGCGTGTTACGTGTTAAATATGCATATTTGCAATATATGTATAGTATCTTTCTGTATTCATAACGCATTGAATACGTATATTTGTGTGTTTATGTACCCGAACATGTGTGTATGTAGTGTGCGCGTGTATGTGTTGTGTACCTATATGTGTTTATGATGATGTTTGGGGAGCTGGTATTGTGGCATAGTGAGGCTCACTCATTGTTGCAAAGTCANTGTGTTTATGATGATGTTTGGGGAGCTGGTATTGTGGCATAGTGAGGCTCACTCATTGTTGCAAAGTCATCGACAGATGAATTTTGATCAGTTTCTTAACTTCTCGTAAGTAAGAACTTTTATCTGTCTGAAATGGTCAGGGAAGGTTGGAAATATTCTCGAATTACGTACAAAGAAGAAATGTTATAGTATAGTACTGAATATAGAAATCACATATCACTGATCACTTATCTCACAGTCACATCAATTTATATTATGAATTTGTCCTGTTTTATAGTACCATACAGAGGGAATGCTATACTGTATCTTCTGACCGGTTATACAGATTGAGATAAGGGGAAATGTCATAGTGTGCAGTATCAAATATATTTTTAAGTCATCAAATAATAGTGTCGTAAATTATCGTGTAAACAGTTGTTTATAACTTTTAATTTTTTTTCTTTTTCATTTTCAATATCTAATTTATATAGTACTTTCGGATTTTGTGTTTTTAATATTTGACATTTGGCAACTTTTGTTTATCTTTTGTGCAAAATATTGTTTTACTGATAGTACTTAATTGTTGCAGGAATTGGAATTGAATTTGTGGGTAAATTAGCAACTGTGTTGCATAATAGACGATGTCACTAAAATCAGTCGTGTTGGGTGATGATCGAGAAGCATCCATCAAGCATCAGGTGAAGCTTGTAAAAGCCTTTCTATCTTTTTCTAGAATACTCTATCGTTGGCCAAATCACACTTCCGAGGATATCTAGAAGTAGTTGTTGAAGTTTGAGCTAAAAGTACTTTCTAAATCTTCAGGTAAGAATTGCGACAGGCTCAAGATTGAGAACGATATAACAGGTGATGTGAAATGTATTACCAATTTTTCTTCCTCAGTGTTAAGTGACATTTTGAAAATGCATCTGGTGAAAAAGAACGTCGTATATCAGTTGAAAAAAAAAATTTATTAGAGATTTTTTTGTCCCATATTTCAGTAAATTTCTTACCCAGAAATAATAAGAAATATTTTTTAATTTCAAATCAATGGTATTTCTTAGTTACGGTTATGAGAATTTGCACGAAATTTTTGTTGGATTTCATTAAGAAGTCAAATTGAAGTTACTGCGAAAGCTGACATATTGTTCGATTATTCTCATCGTTATCCTGATTTTATGATTTTTATCTGATTTCATGCTTTCAGATTGTATCGGTGCATAAAGCGTTGAATAAAAATGAAGTACCACTAAAGCATAAACATGCACGGCAAGTGATCGTTGGGACGCATAAAGAAAAATCTTGTGCATTATTTTGGAGTTGTATTTCACGTATTCAGTTGGAAAAAAATCCAGTCATTAGTTGGAAATTCTGTCATTTACTTCACAAGGTTGTCGAATGGACATTAATTTAAAACAACACACAAATTTTTAGTCTTGAAAAAAATCTAATTTATTTCAGTAGGTATTTCAAGGCTTTTCCCATGGAGAAGTTTATCAATGGTTGTACTAAAAATTTAACTTTTATATGAAAGTTGAGTGATTATTTAGTTAACTGTGTGAATAAAATAATCTATTGTTTTCATTGTTTCCAATCAATTTTATTAATTATTTTGGTTACCTTTTGATGGTGAATCATAGTACTAGTTTTTTCTATTCTGCGTTATCACTTATGTCAACACGTGGTAGTAGATACTTCAGGGTAATAATA
>JARVGP010001141.1:0-20861 GCA_029876185.1 Mansonella ozzardi
TCTGTGCCCGAACTCATGTCAACTCAGGTTGATGTCTGTGCCCGAACTCATGTCAGAATTTCGGCCATCAAATATAACAATATTATCTGAACAGTAAGCACTAAAGCATTTCTCAGGCTATCACTGTCAGTGAACTAAAGGGCAACTTTCGCAACAGTGCCAGAAATTTTCAGGATTAAGATAATCAAATGCAGATGGATTAAACTGAATTAAACCAAATTTCTCATAGCAAATGGATAAAGAACAGTGAAGTGAATGCTCCTATGATGATTGGGAGTTAGATGTCAGTTAACAACAAATTCTGTACTAACAAAAGAAGGAAATGAAAGGAGGCAAGTGGCGGATCTCGAAAACGCTGAATAACACAAAGCGGAGAATGTAGTATAACCCCATAGGACGAAAAAAAACGACGAAAAATTCGAAAGATTGGATTATTTGACGCCGAAATATACGGGAGTTTCATTATCATAGAGAATTCGAAACATTTATTTTCAATATTTCGAATTTTCAGTAAAGAGAACGAAATATTTGTGAAAAAAAATTGTGAATTTATTGATCCCTACGTGATGGATGGTGACAGTATCATTATACGAGAATTTCACTAAATTTAAGTCGGAGGAATAAAAACCTGGTACGCATTATTAAATTAGACAAGCTATTAATGATGTAAACACATCGAGAGGACAAAAATGATTTTTGACGATTCACAGCAGTAGTTTCACCAGCAATTGAGAGTAGCATCCAAAAGATCTGCCGAAACCAAAACTATTTATATAGGGTAGTTGTTGTCACTGAACAATCCAGTCTTAACTGCAAAATTATTATCACACGAAATCACGTATTAGCTAAAAAAATCGACTGCAAGATATCAATAGTCCCGTATATATCAAAAGGCTTCTTCACAGCTAGCCTCGAATTCTTACTCCAAAAGTATAATTTCTTTCAGTGGGAGAGAATATCGGGAAAAATCAAAAAATAAATTGTACTATAAAATCATATTGTAGTAGTTCTGAGACAACTACATCATATAAGAGATTTGAAATATTAAACTTAATTCACTGCTTATTTATCATTTCCTTAAAATTATTTCCGTTTATAATTGTCATATCTAGTCACTTCAGAACTATTTCTTTGTTTTATTCATTCTGGAATTTTTCCTTTTCTAATTGCCATATTTGGCATCGGAAAGTTTCAGAGTCCCAAGTATGTTATCGATGATGAAATCGGTTTAAAATCTATATTATATGCTACACTATTTAGAAATTAGTCAGCCTAATAAAATGTTGCACTTCCGAAAGAACATAACGAAGGGAATAACTACACCGTGATTGGCCTTACGACTTTTTAAGGTATGCCGAGAAAAAAATGAGGAAAAAATGAGGCATTTAAGGCATCTAAAGGACAACAGTTGCATAAAAGAGAAAGGGAGTGCTAATTTAAACACTCGAAACTTAGGGATCTTATGGTGGAAATGAAATCAATCGAAGGATTAAATGAGCTGTGAATAGGAAATTCTCAAGTGATGGGATTTTACTTAGTCACAAGCATAGTGAACATTATCATCACTCTGATAGACTGAACAATGGTACAAGGAAAAAACAACGGATGAGAGAAACGACAAAGGATTTTTTACAATTTTGATAAGCAAATTTTAAATCGTCCATCAGTGAACTGATATTTTATTTACTAATTCATCTGAGAAATAAATGATATAATTATATTTTAATGAGCAAACAAATTAACCTGATTGCATTGTAATTTGCAGCTTATAACAATAAAGTCTTCAATGGTTTGGGTTAGCTAAGTGTTTCGAAAGCGTTGTAATTACATATTAACTTTTAATTGTTTTCTTACACTTCAAACTGACTCGCTTGTTTCATTTCACTCTCTCAATTTTTTTGTTCAGTTTTGCAATTTGTAGCTGAAATTAATTAGATTTTTTTGATTTTCGTTCTACTATAGGCATACAATTTTTCAATGGCTCAGATTTTTTTATTGCTATCAGAAGCGCCAATTACAACCAGATTTCCGCATGACTGTGAAATTTCTGCTTAATCCCATCATTTAATAGAAATGATTTATTTCATTTTTTTTCAAATTAAAAATCAGCCAAATTTCAAAAATATTTTTGTTATTAAAGGTGACATTGATAAAGTTAGATTTGAAGGTATCAAAGATTTATTTCATGAAACTGAAATCTTAAATATCGCCTTTTAAAAGCAAATTTTTTAAGATTTTAGTCTGAGAAAAAAGTGGCATAATGGAACGCATACTTTTGAAACATATTGTGAAAATCAAAAAAACCAAAACAAATTTCACTGAAAGTACTTGGTTTTATCGATAAATTCCATCATCTGCTGCTTTCGGTTCTGCTGCGGCTTATCTTCAGATTCCTGGTATTCCTATTGGTTCCTCCAATCCTCTTGCACCTTTCGTTTTTTGTGGTCCTACAGGTCCCCTTGCCACCCACGGAACTTTGTCGTCTCTGTGGTCTCTGCAATCCTCGCTCTCCTTTGGTACCTTTCGGTCCTGGATCGCTACGAACTCGTCCACCTCTTCCTTCTGATCCTTCTGACCTAGACAGCTCATCCGGAGTGCATGCCTGAACATATTCATACGTGGATAGTAACTTGTAGACTGTAACGAAACAAAACATACCCTCTCGAAACAATCCACTGGGGAACTCACTGGCCACAAAACAGCGTAGGTAACATAGTGGAGAAAAGATGCTTTGGCCTCGAAACCTTAAATATGTTGCATGCCTGATGGTTGGGAATTTCAAATTTTATTTCAAATTTTTAAATTTTTGATCTCTTGGTAGTTCGCAAGAGAAGGAAAAAACGCCAAAGAGAAAAAGAAAATGAAAGCTCTAAATATTTTTGAGCTTTCATTTTCCAACATGATAAGACAGTCCTTAAAGCTATAATTATTGCAGCGATTTCAGCCGAAACAAAATTCAAATTGAAAATCAGTGGGTGAATTTCGAAAGGATTCAATTTCTGCATGACTATGGAATTTCCGATTAAATGTGACGTTGTAACAGAAATGAATTATTTTCTTTTTAATAGTTTTTTTTATTGTTAAACAATGACAAAGTTGAGATTTGATTATATCAAAGATTTCTTCATGAAATTGAAATTTCAAATACCACCTTGCAAAAGCAAACTTTTTTAAAGCACAGAAAGTGATTTTAGCTTAAAAAAAATGGATAATGTTAAGAATAATTCTGGGACACATTGGTGAAAAATAAAGAAACCAAAGCATACCAAAGCGAATTTCAGTGAATGTACTTGGTTATCATCGATAAATTCCATCACCTGCTTCTTTTATGCGACTTCCTAATGTCTTCTAATTTTCCTAATCTTCTCAAAAGACTATCCTAATAAATTGGTTTACCATTGGTTATTTTTTTTGACAGATGTTCCTCGAGGACATCAACCGTTATTATAACCGTTATTTTTCGATTCTGCTGCTATTTGTCCTCCTGGTCCTCTTTGCATTTTTATTGGTATTTGGAAGCTCCTTTCTTCCAGTTCTTATCCCAATTTGAGACATAATTTAGGTTCCACAATACCAAAGAGGATATACTGCTTACTTGTTTTTCGCTTTTCTGTCAGATTTCGTCGATCAGCTAATTTCTGTGATACAAAGGTTGATTGTGCACCAACATCAAAGAGTGCCAAAGCTTGTACAAGGAATTCAGCTTTTTTAGTACTCTTCTCTTTTAGTTCCGTTGTTGTTTTAATGGCAATATTTCCACGAAGTGTGTCTGATTTCTAATATTATTTTGAAATTCAGTGACAGCACATTGATATGAAATAAATATTTTACTGATCTTACCGAAATTTCCTCATAATCAATAACTTCATAAGTTTATCGTTATGGATATCCCTGATATGATTGATAGTAGCTAACTTCGATTGCTTTCATCCAAACATTTCTAAAAAAGTCTTTTGTTTTGAACGTGGATCTACCGTATGCTCGCTGCAGTCTAAATCTTTTTATTTTACGTTGAGCTGCATTTTTCGTTTCTATGGATACTATATTGCTTCGCGACTAACTTTTGCGCAATGTCTAAAATAATTATTCCCAGCCTAAACAACCTGTAAAGACCGTCCGCGTTCAATGATGCCATGTGATAATAGTTTCGGTAACTTGCTACTTTTTTCTCCTCCACAATTTCGAAAACTTTTTAATTCGAAAGCTACTGCTACTTTACTGCTGTAGTTGTAATTACAACCGCACAGTTATGGCCCATTTATTTTAAGTATTACCGATTGATATTAATTCAAGCAGTATTGATTTTTGAAGTAATAATAATCGGGATATTTTTGTTAACTTTTTGCCAAAGTTTTTAATAAAAACTTTCAGTCAACAGGATTTAATTCTAATTGCATCTTCATCAACTTCATTTCATCTTAAGTCTTACTGCACTGCCTTTTGTTCATAACTCAATTATGTTAATTAACAGAATTTTGCATTTCATGATATTTAATTAAAGGTGGAATTGTACGAAAAGGATAAAAATTTACAAATGTAGAAATGTTGCTGTTCAATTTTATAGAAATGCCTCTTTTTTAAAATCAAGTTGGTACGAGACAGAGGCAAGTTGATGCAAGAATATCTGAGACGCAAAGAATGTAATGTCGAGAGAAATTCAAATGCGTCGTTAAAATTCCGAAGAGCATTTGGAAGTGGCATTTGTAGTTGGGACAACATATATATAATCTTCTAACGTTATTTCCAGTTCTAAGTTATAATCTTGGCAAAACCTTACTCAATAACCAACTGTGCTTAATGATCACTGCAGTGATGTAGACTATTGGAATCATTCGACAGGGATTGCATTATTGGATCCAAGCATGAACACGTGCTTTTCTGGGTGATTTGACTCATAATTTCCATAGCAGAAAAATTCTGATAAAATCTTTATGGGACGATGAATGTTATAAAATGATTGAATCTTACAAATGACTTTGTCGAAAATTCGACTAAATCTAATAAATGTACATGCCTACGCGCATTCACGATTTTTGTCTCTCCTCATCCACTGAGCTCCATTTTACTACGATAAATACTTTTTCATATTTTGTATTGCAAATTTTAATATACCATATAACAAACGGCAATGGATCAGAAAAGCTGACCAAGAATAGCTTTGAAGAAAAGTGTATATCTTGCTCAGAACACTTTTAGTTGTGATTTTAGCTTTTTTTTAGGTTTTTTTTTTTAAAATCTCATTTGTAAATAGATCTATCTTATTAATATTATCTTATTGCTTTTTAATTTTCACTGTCCTTTTTTGCGCTTTTAATTGCCTGGAAAAAATTGAAAAACAGCATGTTTCTCTAGAGAGGACCTCACCGTAGTGGTGGTGCTTCCCGAAAGAAGTTTGAAACTTGGCTTCAACAGACTCGTCGAGTACTGTGAATGAGACAGAGAAAATAAATTGTTTTGTATGATTAAATAGCTTGTGAACATCAATTGTGCTTGTATGAGCTTTGCAATTGAACTAGCTCTAAGAAGAATATTTAGTAGGAAAAGGTATGATGGCGAAAGTAAATACGAAACACTTTCAAACCCTCAATCAGATGATGAAAAAAGAACATGGTAGATGAGCCAGGCATATCTACTGTTAAAGACTTAAATTGTTAGAACACAGCTCTGTTTCAAGTAAACTTTGACCCTTTCAATTATGCAAGTTCCTCGGTGCAAATCTTATAAACAGTTGAAAAAGGAAATACGTTAGCATAGGAAGGATGAGGACAATCGTCCTTATCCTTGCTTCCTCGTGTTACTTCTCTTCAAATAGTGTAAAGAAAAAATTTCGATTTGCAACTTCGCGCACATTTCTCGTACCTGAAATAGATTTCTTTCGCATTTAAAAAAAACCAAGTGTGATCATATATTCTGAAACGAATTCCAACATGATACTTACTACGCAAGAAAAGTAGCACACATATGCAATAAACAACAACGCTGCCAATACTCTCAGTAAGAGTAATTCTCCGGTTGCACTCAGAATATTCGACATTGATAGCAGCGCAGCTGCACAGTAAAACATCACCCCTGTGTTGCATGTTTGAGCATAAGCGCCACTCATGTGACAGACCATCAGCTGACTCTGAAAATCTCATCACAACTTGGATTGATAGCTGATGAATAAAATTTTCTGTCCTTTTTCCGGAATGGTTGAATAGAATGCAGAAGCAACGGTTTCAACTAGCCATTTAAACAGCTAAAAATTGAAAGTATAAAAAAGAAGCGGAAAATGAACGGATCACTCAAGTATTGGTGTAATCTGTGAGGATAATAATTCAGAAAGATATTTGGACTTGTTTTTTAGTAGAAAGTAGCTTTTGAAATGAAATAACATAAAGAAAGTAAATGCACTAACAATGTCGCCATTTAGCTAGAAATATCGCCATTTTTTTTACCTGAGAATTCCGAGGAGACAGCTAAACAAATGTCGAAATGTCAACTTTTAGTTCGGATGATTCATCAGCTGTTGATAACAGATCTCTTTTGCATCATACAAAGTCTAATGTCCTCCAACTGTCATACATGTTATGACAACTGTTGATACTGATATGATCATAACAATGCTATTATAATGGAATGTGTTGGATAAAATGACCTCTTGGTCATTGGAAAACAAGTGTAACTTACGTTGATGTTCGCATTAATTGTTGCAATGATGAGTAGGAAAACAGGCAAATCGCGGGAAAGTATTTTACCAGGTGAAAATAATGCCCACAGGAGTGCAGCTACACTAAGCTCAACAGTTGGAATAATCGGCTGGATCAAGTAGATTATGCTGCGCTGCAATTTCTTTGCAAGTAAGTCCCAAGGCCTTATATGATTGAAAATTTACAGAAATTCGAACCTTTTCCGAGATCGGATTTGATACGTAAAATTGGTAGATGGCATAAGCGGAAAATAGAATATTCGATGTACAGCAAACTGAAATGAGGATCGATAAGTGGGAACAGAGACTTTTAGACTCATAACATTATTATTGATCTCTCGCTCACTCGTTTGATTCACTGACAAAAACATTCGATTTCAGAAAATTCTTAAGCATGCAGTTTGATTTTCTTCTTTTAACTATTTATTGAGAAAATTATTGTTACCATTGTAAATAAACATGACAAGGTTACACACTCTCCAGTGACCGAACAAGTATGTTGTGATCAAATTGTCGCCATCAAAGTAGGCAAATATGTGCAATATATGTGCTATCTGAAAAATACTTTACTTTGTACAAAGCAGAATGTGGAAAGTTGTCCGGTATTTGTCTCATTTAGAGTCATCTGGAAATAGAATCGAATAAGTCACCAAGCATGTACGTTGCGAGTGTACCCATAAAAATGTGTTGTCACCAACATCCCATATCTTCTACGCTTACTTTGAAAAACTCAAAAATTTCACTTACATAAAATCCTTCAAAGCACCATCGAATATGCAAAAAGTTGGTGACATATTGTTCCCAGAAGGCAAGTGTAAAAGTAGTCATCACTTCAATGAGCAGTACTAACGAACATAAAGGTGAGATACTGCAAGTATTATTAACTTGATAACACATCAAAAGAAGACAAATTGAACTGAAGTTGGAAAAACTCGAGCCCAAAATTTGAGTGTAAGAATAGTCGTACCGGGATTCACTTGCATCGAAGGTGGCAAATAATGTCATCGTGAATGGGAGTAACTTGCATGCATCCAGCGAATGATCAACTGCAAGTAGCTATTATTCATTTTTCATTCCGGCAACATTTGCTCTTCATTTACCTTGTAATACATGATCAAGACAGTCCAAAATTGCCCAGACATTTAGGTGATTAATCGACATCTAGCTCAAACTTCAGCTCTTCATGTCTTTTTACCTTCTTTCGCTTCTCTACTTCGAAGATGGTTGCAAAGAACATGAAGGATAGAAACTTACAAAATTCACCGACTGGGCTAACTGACGACGTTCGCCGTGCTTGTATTCCATCAATTCCATCGTATGTATGGCTCCAAAATGAGGATATCGCGCAAAACATCCAGACCCATCTCGGTATGATACATGCAATTCAAATTTTTATTACCGTACTAAATCTTTTGATAAAAAACTACCGTACTGTAATGCAATCAATGACAGTTTTTAGAAAGCCAATAATTCACAAACCTGAATTTGGGATTGGGCCATTGAACATGTGGTAATCATAGTAGAGAATGATTAAATAAGGTAAAACAATGAGGATGAAGCTCAACACTGTCAATACATTTGGTGCTAACCATCTCGGATGATACTGTAAAAATAGACAGCATATTTGATTCTCATTGTTGAATCAGTCATATTTTATGAATTTTCATTCAGACAACGTTGGCAGTAAATAAATCAAAATGTTTCACGCTAGTTGTTCATGATAATTGTCATTCAATTTGGTAGTCCTGCACCTCGCAAAGGAAACTGTCATCTCTCCAGCTGTAGCTAGGACTTTAAAAAATAAACAAAAATAGAAGAGATAACAGTACTTATTATGTTGCAAAGTGCAATTTTTCTTTTCAGTCACTCAGAAAAAAAACTTGTTGATATTACCTCGATAAACCAATTCCAGAATGGCGAATTTATATAAGTGGTGATTAATCCATTACAATTAACTTTGTACTGAAAAAGAAAGAAATTTCAAAAAGATGTAAGCAAAGTTTCATCAGTGCAAAGGTCATACATACTTTGTAAACTTTGCTGACAAAAATTTGAAGTATATTTTATTATATATGATTTTCTGTACTTTAAGCCATTCATTCACTGCTCTCAATTTGATCAAACAAAATGAAACAAAAACTTTCTTCGTGTTGTGCAATCCGCTCCAGCTGCTCGTCGCTTAGATATTTCTGATTCAGAAGACCATATTCCATAATTCGATCTGTAACCAATCGAAATTGATTGCTAACCGACTTCACTATTCTGCGGTCTTTGTTTTGGTCACTGCTATAACTTAGGTGCGATTATTATTGATCGCCATTAAGCATATTTCAAGATGAATTAATTACAAGGGCCAATCAAATAAGAAGCGCTTTTCCATTGTATTTTGCTTTCGAGATTTCCGCAAGGGATATGAGAATTATTGTGACAATGAATTTTTTCTCTCGAGATCTGAGCACTATATTTATGGAATGTATATTCGAGAGTGATCTATCAATCCAGATTCTGATACTTTCATGGAAAATATTTGACGAGAGTAAACCGATACAAAAGATACAAAGTAATCAGTGGGAAACTAAAGGAGTTCGAGAAAGGAAAAACTCTTTCAAGTGAATATTATTCTATAAAAACAACTGCCTGTCTGATATGCATCATTCGTTCCTGTCTTTTAATCATTGTGTGAATATTAGTTGACATTTCCATACCTATTCAGTGACATGTGGCACGTATCTGCTGACTTTATCAATGGAAGTTTCTTGGACGAATATTCTTGATTCTGCTGTAAGTTGGAATTATTGCGTAAAAATGTCATTGTCATATTATGACAGAAAAATTAGACTACCAATGACGTTTCGTTTCCAGTTATTATTTTATATGTGAAGTAAAAAGTAGAAATATTGGAAATGAAATTGAAACATTAGTTTTGCATTGGTCAGAGTTTTCTTACTCACAAAAGCAACTCTTCAAAATAATACTAATCAGCAATATTAACTGGCGAAAAGAAAAATAAGCAGGAAGCGAGTGGCTAGTAAGTATATTACATAGCGAAATTGAAGACAGGAGAAGTAATGTAGAAAGTTACAGGACGAGAATGATGTAAGAAGAAATGGATTGAAAAACATCCGATATTATTAAATTTAGATCAAAAATTCTGGTTCTGTTCGGATATGGGGAAAACTAAATGAAAATATAGGTAAAATTTACAGATGGACAACATTACTGCAACATTTTGCTATTGTCGTTGAATGTCGAGAAGATGAATGACATCGGATCAGAAGGGTCAACAATAAGTGATATCTAAAAAAGGGCACTTCAGATTTCTTTCGCTTTGTCCTGTCCTTGCCGATAAAGATATATATCCTAGGACAGCGAATAAGAAGATTACGAGCACTGAATCATTTGCTGTTACTAATGTTGCTGCTAATTAAAATCCAGTGAAAATAGCCTGATACCTCCTGCCTGATACTAAGCATTTCAGTACATTCCCGATTCTGTACATAGCTAATAACTTCTCCTATCTTTCAGATTCAACAGATGTAACTTTCAATTCGTCGTCATTTGCACTCGTCTTCTGATTAAGACTTCTTCCAATAACTCGTTTTTTTTTATTTTCTGATCAGACGTTTCTCATCTAACTTCTCTCATTGTTTCATCCTCATTCCTCATCCCTCTCTCTCACATACACTTACCTGTTGATGATCTTTAAAATTAAGGCCTTTGGATGAAATAAGTATAAATCATATGATTCAAAATGTCATTTTGTTCCCATTCGTATCTGTTTTTAAAGACTACATTTCTTTGAAGAAACACAACATTACCAATCTTTAAAAAAGAACTTTAATACACTAGAAGTCACACGAGGAAAGAAAAACAATTTATGTCTCGTCGAGATTGCTTCGACTTCAACATTCATTTCCAAAGAATGTCTAAATCAGGTCACGAATTAAATTGTCAGAGAACTGCAATTTAATTTTTGAAAAAATCGCTAATGCCGATCATCACACCGTCCCATCATGTTATACCATATTCACACAGCAATGAATGCCATGTCCTTTTGAACGACGACATCTCGAAGTTATTTGCTAACACAACTCAATCTAGCTTTTCCTAAAACAATGTTTTTATTGATTGACTGGCTATCACTTTCAAATATTTCCGTAATTCATTATAGCACCATTCTGTTCTATATTTTATCATAAAGAATTGTTATTCAAACATTTCGAACGCAACAAAAATTGATAATAAAACTTCAACAATGCTTTGCACTAATAGTTCCCCAACATTTGACATGAAACATCCTGTCCGAGGAATTTTGTGTAAGATTAATGCACATAAAAAACCTTCATTTCTTTTTTTTTTTGAAAACTACAAAACTGCCCAAAAACATGGCAAAATTGTGTGTTATTGAACGCTGGCGCTCTAATGATCAAAGTAATTGAAGACATCCCAATTTCACGTTTAATTTCCATTTTAAATTTATTGAATGAAAAATTCCGATGCTCTTTGCTGTAACAGAGAACCTTCCCAACAACACTGTGGAAGATATAAACGAAGTTGTTAGTCGAGCAAGATTTCGCAGTGGAAGCAATTGTGATATCGTAGAATGCTTGAAAATGTTGGCAATTTTCACACAGCTATTGATTAAACTTTTGCAATAGCTTACTGATTTACTTTTGTGATCTAACATTCCGTAATAAGAACTTCATCGAATTATCACAAAATGAGATGCAATAAAAGAGTCATTTGATATCAACGAAAAAGAGAACTTATGAAGTAATCATTAAGCTAATTAGCTTTTTTATGCATAGTGAAATCTATAAAAAAAATTCAATTTGTCAGCTTCTTTGGCTTCCTACCTATTCTCAAAAGCTTGCATTTCTAGTATCTCAATTTAATATCGTCCTACTGTATCACATGAAGTTACCAAACTCATAATTAATTCCGACAATCTAATTCACAAAATTTTCTTTCTTCAGCAGTCAACATTCTATTTTTGTCATAACTGACATGCTCTAGAAAGTAGCGTAAAAAGCAACATAAATCTTTGTTTAAAATATGATGCAAAACTGCAATGGTTGCTATTTATGTTATGATTTCATGATGGAAAGCAACAAAGTTAGATGAAATGAAACAAATACTGATCAAACCAACAACAGTATGATTAAGAATTCAAACGGCAATAAGGAAGTGAAGAGGCATCAAGTCATGGAAAGGTCAACTCACACGCACAACTGGCTTAACAGTAAAAAAACAAACTATATTGAAGCATTATTCTAGTTCACATAAATGACATCAATACTGGCTGAACCCAACTGATTACTTCATATCCGCGTCCTCATCATCTATCTTTGGAGCCAGATAAAAGCGCAAATGACCATTATCACTCAGTCCATACTCCACAACGACAGGTACACTATTGCATAGAGAAAGACGAACCTGAAATATCAGTTGTATTGCCACAGTAACAAGAATACTTGAAGCAGAAAATCAAGAAAAAAAAGACAAAGACTTGCTCGGTCAGAAAGTCCCGTAGCCTTCGTGAAATGATTCATGTATTTTATGGAAAAATTGACTGTAACCGGCTCCTTGACATCCACTAAAATAGCCTGCAACAAACACCGTTTTTACGCAGGAATACATACAAGTTTTGTCCTTAGTTTAAGCTATTTATGCAATACTTCGAAATGAAAAGTAATGAAGAAAACGTAGGCAAGAAAGGTACCTGCTGTTCTTCGTCATCGGCACTTTTTGATGGGGCATAAGTAACCGTGGATGAACCGGTATCACCCTTACCGGTGAATACAATACCTGCTTTAGTTACTGTTATCATCAAGGAATCCGAAAACATTGCCAAGTCCCGACAAGTTTTCTAAAGCAAAAAAATAATTTGTTGTTCGACATAAAACAATAAAATTTATACATGGATTTCCCCCAAGGATACCTGGAATTCAACAGATGGCATACAAACAACAGCAGAATAATCCTGTTCGGGGATGCCAAGATGTTCGCTATCGATATCCATCATTTTAACCACTACTTCCTGATTTTTATCCTATAAATGTCAAGTAGTTATAGGGAGAAAGTTTTGTAAAAGTAATTATGGGAATAAGTCAAAATGTACAAATAAATACCCGTTTCGTATCTTCGAAGAGGAAAAGCACCGAATCGTCGTTTTCTTCATATCGAATCAAGCATGTATCTTCATTGTTGGCACATTTCAATGCTCTTGCCATACCAGCCAAGCTGAGTCCAAGATTAATTGTTCTATCACAACGATAGCTTTCAAACATGGCAACATCCATTTTCAGCGACACCAAAGCAACATGCGATGAATCCATTGCCTACAAGTGAAACAGTTAAGCTTGAGAAGTACAATGTAAAGTACCATGCTTACTGTAATCGTTCACTTTACTAACCTGTAGACACATTGCGGTTTCACTACAATCGAAGGGTGCATCTGTGACAAGATCTTTGATTGCATCCACAATTCTTTTCAGTGTTGAGGCACTGCCCAATTTTGCTTCAAACATTTTGGCCTACAAATTTGTTGGCCAACTTCACTGCAATATATATGAATAACACTCATCACTGACAGTCTCACTTATTCAACCACCATACATTCCTCAATTCCAATTATATTGAAAATTACCGCCAACGCGCAAATTTATCAACAATATCGTCTCGAAATCATAGCACCTACTTGCAGCTATGTTGCTATCACAGAATTTGTGTATAACCGTAGGATGATCGTAGTCCATCGATCTTTTTGATCTTATTTGAAAAAATACTGTAGGATTAAAGGCTTGATTGTGATGTCTGATCTAATTTATCGCTTAGATAAATTATGACTGATTTATTTCAAATTACGAATTACTCATAACTATTTAATTATTGATCTGAGTCACTGGTATGAGATAATCCACGCTCCATTCTACAAAATATATGAAACTTTAAATAATGTGGAGAGGCAGGGTATTAAAAAGTAGGCCAAATTCTATCTATTCCATCATGAAGCCTGAAACTGATATCAGGAAGTAGGCCAAACTCCATTCATCTCATCAATGCAGAGTACTAAGCCTTTCGGAAAGTGTAACAAATGTTTCACTGACAAAAACAGAAGACAAAAAATGGAACGGTTTATGTCTTTATTCATTATTTAGTAATCTTAACCAACTAGACACAATGAATACATCTCAGATGCAATTATCTCCCAATTATAATAGTAATTTCCAGCACTCTCTACTATTTAACAACTCAGGCAGCAGTTATTTGCTGTTAGTCTACTTGCCGAAGTGTAATATTTACGCGATTCTCATTTGCATATTTCACTATCTCTTCAGGCTCATTTTTATCCTCGAACTGTTTGTCCAATAGGATCCGTGGTACCGCGTGATATATGAGCCGTTGCGACCCATAAACTATCAGCACATCACCGGACCGTATATAGAACGCATCAATTTGATCATCTAAATCAGTACCACCAGCTAGATAAATTGCGGTTTGACCGAAACTTAGCGAAATAAGCGGTGAAGATAGCTTTCTCTCTGATCTGAAATGAATTTTGAAAAGAATTTTAAAAAATCTAGGGAATATCATATACGAAATATATATACTTTCACAAAAACTAACTTTAGCAACATTTAATGTTGAGACAGTACAGATGAGAAATCAAAGAAAAAATCAATGCTGAAAATATTCTTGTTCTATTCTTGTTCTGAACTGGATAATCTGATTTGCCTAGAAAAAAGTTCTTTAGTAAATAACTAACCTGTCAACATGTGGTGCCAGTGTTGATTTTCTTGAATAAAAATTTATGATTGCAGCATCAGCATACATCGGTCCTATACCAAGTGCTTGACAGAGAACATCAGAAAGCGATATTAGCTCTTCCGGAAGTGATTCACCTGAAAAAACCAACTGCAAATTTAACAGACTTATCCCTGTAATCTTTAGCATTTCTCTTAATTTAGATGAATTTTACATTTTTTTCAGATCCAAGAATATGTAAAAATGCTTGCCCTCAAAAGGATAAATTTTCGTTGCCCAATCGTAGTGCAAGCCAAGAGTAGACCATCGCAGTTGTTTCTTATATTCTTTAAATACCTATAATAACAAATGATTGTCAGCGATCTGAGCAAATGGATTTTTTTATGTCAGTGTTATTAGCAAATTTATCTTTAATACGCTTAAGAAATTGTGACGCTTCCAAGTGTAGTTTCATAATGATTAAAATCTATAGCATATGGGAAGTTTTTCTGATAACTTGAATAGATAAAAAAAACGACATGGGACTTGAAATAACAGCTTGATTATAGTTAAACTGATATATTTCTACATTTTCTACCAAATGTTATGCGCATTTAACTGTCATTTTCTGTCACCTCCTTCTGAGAGTGGATATTGAACGCTGACATTATATCCCTATTCACTAATAAACCTTTTTTATAAACAAATGATATTGATATTTATAAATCCAAACATCTGAACTTACATTTCGGACATTGGGTACATGTAGGTTGACATTGTTGAAACCAGGTGGTTCAGCGTAAACAAACAATGAGCGTTTTATCCATTGGAGATGATTAATCGGTTTAAAAATGTCATTTAACATTACCATACCTGGCCGATGAGTAACAGTTGAGGCGGTCCATTCAGACAATGGACGGAGTCCAAGCTTCTCCAATATTACATTCGACGGTGCCACAATTGGTTCGAATTTTGAGCAAATTATTCCATGAATTGATGAGGAGCGTCGTAAATCAAGAACTTTGGAGAAATTCGGTGTCATATCATGCCGTTTGTAAAACTTGAATGTTCGTTTAAATAACGAATCAGGTGGTGAGTGATCACGATAACTATCACCGGCATCAATACTTGTTAGATATTTGTTAGTTTGACTTGTTAACAGCTTGTCGGATACGTTCGTCATGTTTCGCTTTATAGTAACGCAACAGTTCAGCCTTGTGCAAATCAAGTTCGTCCTGAAACCCCTGCAAATAGAAATTTTAAAAGATAGCCGTAACTGCTAAAACGATTCCTTGCTGCACAATCAGAAATCCTAAAGATGCAAGCACTGCAAACAGTGTTTTATATGCTAACCTGAAGTGGTTGATAGACGGTTGCCACACCATATGCTCCAATCGCTAGACCAACAATAGCAACAGTAATCTTTGCAGCTGCTTGTTTTGGTGTTAATCGAAGCTGCCAATTTACCATGTCACAAACAACCCTTAGAAATTTCCAGATGTATGTCGTTTATCCAGAAGTTTGCCAATATTTACCAATGCACCACCAAATTTCATTACCATAGCATACATCTTTCCTGTCTTTTTATTATTCATTTAAAACTAAGGCCAATGCTAGAGCCAAGATACTGATTTAGTAATTCAGACTACTATCTTACAACAATACTCACAATTCTCCATTTTGCTGTTACCTTCCAATGATACAACAGATGCTGTTCGGTTTTCTACTATATGGTTAGTTATGGTCAAATCAATTCCAAGAAAAGTTCATTGTTTATATGGTGTAAAAATAATCAACTAATCATACTTGGTTTCAAAGTATTAATAGTCCACAACTGGTGACCTTTGAATATAAGCTATAATATCAATAAAACTTTCTTTTCAATTCGTATTTAACAACTTCGTCAATTCAAATCATTTTGCTCTTAAATGTCAGCATATGAGAAAGTTAATTTATATCGAAAATGAGCCTATTAGTATATATTATAGTTACACTAGAACAAAGATGGATCAAATTTATAACGAAATGCCTAAAACGAGTATATCTGGTAATGGAACAAAAAGATTGAACGACCTGGTTTAAAATAGCAAAGTTTAAAACGAGGGATATAAAAAGAGATCAACATATATAGAAGGCAACAAAGAAACTTGAGGACGATCCAGTTAAAAACGAATTACAGTAGTATAGAAATATAAAGTGTTAGTAAAAAGAGATGAACGCAGTTTAAAATAAAACAAAAAATATCTCCATTCTTTTGATAATACATTTTCTTTTTCAAAAAAGACAGTGATCCTGCGTAAATCACAAAAGTTATCTATTTGCATATATACATGATTAATATCACAACTTGAAAGATGATAAAACATACAAAAATCATTCCAATGATGTATCCGTACCACTAGTACCAGGCAAATTGAAAATAGTCTGTGGCCAAGACAGAACAGTGTCATCCGTAGCAGGCGTTTCATTTTTTGTATATTCTAATTTTTCATCAATTTGCTGTAAAAACGTTATGTCACACAAGCAGTATCTGATTTAGAAAAAAAATTCGCTGAAATTAAACAAACTTCAATGAAAACTAACAATTAAATAAGCAATGAATGAACAGATCACGCATAAATCTGAAATCAAATTTCGAGAAATCAGCTATATATTTTACCGTTCTCCGACGATCCGGCTCCAAAAATTTGGCTCGAACTTTTATCAGTGTTAGCTTCCCCTTCACTAAACGCTTCCAATTTTTCAAAGCTCTTTCATTTTGTCTCTGAAAAAAATCAATTTTTCCTGAAAGACACAAAATTCACTTTTGAATTCAATAAGCAAATCTTATCTTACTACCTTCTTAGCAGTAATTTGCTTTTTTTCTTGAAATTCTTTCCATGCTTTACGCAATACTTCTTCATGCTTTTTCAAAACGACATAACCGTCAAGACTGAAAAAATCACTTTATTTTTATACAGTAGTAAAATGTTAATTTGGAAAAAAGTTGAAAAGCAAATAAGCAACTAAGTACACATATTCCATACTAACATAGGGTGATTTCCCCCTTTATGAAATTCCCAGCCGACTACTGCAGATACGCAGTCAATATCAAGCTGCCGACAAATAGCAGCAAGTCCATTTAGTCGTAGATGAACACAATCTTCTGGTACCATACTGCGTTTATAAACATATAAATTACCAAATTCATTTCGCGGGATACGTCCCTAAAATCTAATCCTTTAACTCTTAATAATCTCTGAGAAACAGCAACTGATAAAGTTATTTTTAGAGCACTTGGATAAATGTACAAGAGAAAAAAAGTACAGCGATTAAAATTCTCTCACGTTGACAACTTTAGGTGGCACATATGGTTCGGTCTGCCAATACCCGTATAATTCTAAGTTCGGTAATTCTTTCAATTCTGACCCTGCACGGTGATGTATTCTTCCTTTCACAATTTTATAGGGCTTTTCATCGGCCTATAAATCGCCACTATGCAAACATATATAAAAAAAAAATGTGACATTAATAGTTTTTTCAGTATAAATACCTTTTTTAAACCAAACAACTGAAAGCTTTTCCTCTTAGAAACCTTTCTGAAATTAACGCTTACCTTAACCATACGTGCATGTTTCATCCAATTAAGTGCACCATCAAGATGGAATACAGAACTTCGCGGATAAATATCAATACCTCGAATCCGCCCAATAGGAACTTGATCTTCCGGATAAATTGCTTCATATTTTAGGATATCTTTCTTCAATACATACCTATAAGCAAAAAAAATTTCACCAACGTCCCAGAAAATCCATGAAAATTACTTTAAAAAAATTTTACTAACGAGAAAGTCCACTAAATTATCTTACAGTGGATGATTCTTATATTCGGCAACCGTTGCTGGTTTTGGCCTTGAGAGTAATTCATTGTGTATTGCAACATCTTCAATGCGTTCACGTTTCCGATTGTTGCTTCGATATAACTACAAATCAATGAAAATATAAAATACATATAAAACATATAAAATTAAAAGATCCCTATGAAATATGATTTGAACAGCAAACTTTTAATGTATTAGTCCACCATAAAGGATCAACTCGAAGTCGTCGTATTTCAGCTGACAGAAATTTTGAGGCATATCGTGCTGTTACATCGCGCATACCCATATCTGTATCAGTTATCTTGTAAATGTGGTAGATGATCAGATAATCAAACCTGAACAATTATTGGCAGCAAAAAAAGTTACTGTTATCGATACAAAGAACATAATGCATCGGTGCACTAGCGTTGGCTTCCAAGCTTTCAGGCATATCAACAGTTCCACACCATGGGTCCATACCTAAATAAGGTGCACACTGAGCTTGACAAAACACTGGAAAATATTGGAACAGTGAGTTAGATGATCAACAAAAATAATTTGAGCCTGAAGTATCGATTTTGAATGAAACATTTATGTGTGTGAAACTCTTCAATCAGTAAAATCAATGAGACCAATAGAACTTTAAGCATTGGATCTATGTGTGTTGCATTTCTGAATTAGACGTGTCCAGTTCGCTTATATTACTTTATGGGACTCATTTGCCTAAACGATACAGAGATGTCTCATTTGTTCAATCAGCATGAACAAATGCATTTAATATTACATATAGAATAACTCAAATACATGATAACTTAATATAAGTTTTGTTGATTAAAATTAAGCAGTTTGAGAAGGAAAACGTACAAATCCATCTAGCATTATTATTATCCCAATATTCCACCCAATAGTTCCTTCTCGAATCTGTTTTGCTTTGGTTGGTAAATGCAATTTGTTGAGGATTATTTCTACTGTTTCCTTTCGATCGCTTTACCTTTGGCTTTTTCGTCTCTTTATCACTCTGTTCATTGCAATCGACTGTTTTCATTGGTACTTTTTTCGTTACTTCATACAGCTTCTTTTCCCATATCGCTGCACTGTCATCGTTATTGATATTCTTTTCAACGAATGTATCAGTATGCTCAGAGTGCAACATACTCATTGTCTAAAAACACATGCTTACACTCCACTGGATATTTGCACTGATATACATGTAACTAATTTCATCAGCTAATTTTTCTTTGGAACCATTTTTGCTTCCATTTTTATTAGTTCATGCTACTTTCAATAGATATTTGGAATATAATTATCTAATATACCAATTTCTGTTCTATAGGTTGACATGAGAAACATAATCGGGTGCACTGCTTCAAAGATAACAGACACAAAAATAGGAGCTGAAAAAAAAATATGTGAAAGAATTATTCGTAAGAGTTACAATATAACCAACTGCCATTAGCTATGAAAGACTTACCGATGCCAAGTCTTTATCGTCTTCGTAGGCACGTTCACCAATCAAATCTTCCAGTCTTTCCATCTAAATTTAAACACTTAGCTGTGCGAAAAAATTGCTAAAGAAAACAGTTAGGAAAATCAACATTAATAAGCCGTATATCGATAAATGTACAGATAATAAAATATTACTTGAGAATCGCGAAAGCCATTTCTGAAATTGTATTTCTTCTTAGTAAGTTGAAAAGCTGAACGAAACCATTTCATAAATCTCTCGGCTACTGCCACATCAAATTCATGTTTCGATGCGGTTATATAACCTTCCGGTATTAGCGATAAGCACAACGATATTAATGTTTCATGTCTTATTAATGCATGTGTCCATAGACGCAAATGCGCAATGAAACAGAGAAGATGTACCTGAATTCAAGCAAGAAAATCTTGAAAGTAAGGATTGCTGCACCTGAACTGAGGAAACCTTGAAACAAGGACTGTGTATCCTCAACCCTAGTAAATATTTTAGTTACCTAACAACTTTGAATCAGATAAATTCAAAGTATAATGTGAAGTATTGCCAATGAAAGAGATTAAGCAGTTGTCTATGTATCATATTCTTTTTACATTCGGAATGGTCCGAAACAGACTAACCTTATGACAATTAATTTGCCGGTCACGAATTTTACGATTGACTTGCTGTCTAATAAATTTCGCCCACTTGCTCTCTTCTGTCTCAACAGGTTTCGCACTTCTAATTGTAACTTCAATTGTACCATTAGAATCTGCCCGTGCAGAATTTGCTTGATCGACAAAATCAACTTCTTCCCATTCATCTTCCGAAACATTCGAATTACTCGTGTCATCCGAACTAACACTGATTTTACGTTTCCGAGTTTTCTGTTTCTTGAATGATGGTTTAAAAGCATCTTCCTTGAATTTTGAATTTCCTGAAAAAGTTCGGATTTAAAGTTCTTGGGAAGGAAATCTTTGATTAAATGATTGCTGTTAAATGAATGCCTTTAGAGCAGTGCTGATGCAAAAATCTGTTCTACTCACTCTACTTCAGTTGCAGCTTTACCTTGTCCAGGTTTGGTTGCAGCTTTACCTTGTCCAGGTTTGGTTGCAGCTTTACCTTGTTCAGTT
>JARVGP010001142.1:0-25854 GCA_029876185.1 Mansonella ozzardi
TTTTATTTTTTTTTTTTTTTTTTTTTTTTTTTTTTTTTTTTTTTTTTTTTTTTGATCAGCCATAGATTTTTTTGAAAAAGATTTTTCGAATAATTTTTAATTTTATAATCTTAGATTGCCTTTTTTCAAGGGTTTTACTGAAGCTTTGCAAGAAGCACGCAAAGCTGCTGGTTGCACAGAACTCAGTTTGACAACACCGGAAACTTCTGATGTACAACTGTCAGCTGTCGACGAGAAATCTTTTTCAGGATCATGTAACTCTAATTCTTTATCAGGTTTTGCTTATCTATTTTAAGAGTTGATAAATTTTCATTTGTTGAAAATAGCTGGACCGACGTATCGCGAAACTTTAGCGAAGCATCATGCTGATACTCCATCTGAAATAGTCACATTTTAAAATGTGGTATCTTATAAGGGCAGGATGTCGGTTTCAGTTTTTAAAGAGTTTGCCGAATGGGGTTTTTTTAGGAGTTAGAGTTGGTAGCGGAAATAGATGTCGGAGGAAATCAAGTCGATCCGACACCAGTGACAGTCTGCTGGAAAATCTTTTATCAAGTCCAACCACATCTTCACCTCTTTTTCCATCCAGAATGCGGACGCCATCTCTATCACCAAGTAATCTTCTTCTGTGAAGGATATTTGTAAAAAGTAGGATCAATTATTTTCAATACTGTTTATATCAGATAATTAATGATTTATTTCATTTCAGTTAAAGATAGCATTGAAATAAGAAGTGAACGGAGGCGTCTTGGAAGCTTTACATCTATTTCAAGTCATAATAAAACGAATTCGTTCTCGCACTCGTTTGATATAGAATTAGGCGAAGTAAATTTTATCTCTTCTGTATCGCGTTATTTTACTGGATCAATATTCCGGAATATTAAACTGATTTGAAATAAGAGAATATGAATTGAATTTCAGATTTATTGTCAATTATTCATTTAACGTTTTTTTCAAGGATCCGATGTTGCCGATTTTAACTGAAAGTGCTAATAACTTTCTACTTGATGCAGTTGGTACAGATATTGATGAAATTGCAAGACCATCAATGAAAAATAGCATTAAATGTCCCAAGTCTGCTATTGGTGATTATTTGTCATCTGAGAAGCTGCGTGAACGCTTGAGCAGCATATCTTCGGGACGGACAAGGTTCATTTGAATCTCTTATGCCATCATGTCCGTGGTATTTTCTGAATCAAGTGTTTGTTTTTTGTAAACCAAAATTTTTGTACATGCTCCTAATTTTTTTATGAAATTATCATCAGTTTGCAAAAATTATATGTTTCTTGTGGTGGCTTTTTCACTTTTTTTTGCTTTGATTTCTTGTATTTTAAGATCTTTTTATTTTATTTGAATTTTTTCAGGTTATGCTCAGGTATGTCAGATGGTTTCGAGGATTTATTCGGATCATCACCACTCTTCAGCCCTACGGATCCACTATCATCGTTATCATTTAATGATATTTTGGGTGCATCTGATGATCATCCATTAGCAGGTTTTGATGAACAGAACTTCGAATTCCTTCAGCAAAATCCTGTCCAAAAGAAATGCTCAAGTTGTGGTTACCATTGTATTCTGTATGGTCTTAAGTGGAGGTCTGTCTCTTCTATGATTTAAAAAGCCTACTGAGCATCAGAAGGAAAAATTCTTTTTTTTTTGGTAATTAACTAATTTGTTAGATGTGGAAATACGAGCTGTTTGAAATGGAACGAAATTCATGAACCATCAATTGCTGAAATAAATAGCCAGGTGTCCAGTTTTGTGGTAAGTATCATTCTGTCATGTTCTCCAGATTGCGAAACTGCTGTGATTCAAACCATTACATTCAGTTTTTTCTTTTCAGAAAGGAAATCCTGACGATGTTAAAACCGATCTCGTAACGTTGAATGTTTCTCCAAGTGCTGAGCTACTTGATAGCACTTTAAGCAGTATTCATGATCCGGCCATTTCAAATATTCTATCTGATTGTTTAACATCAGATTCATTCGCTAATGTCTTTGCTCAAACATCAGTGCCATCTATAAAAATTGAAAACGAACCCAGTCAAGTTAAAGAGTATTCCCAATGTATTCAAAAAAGTTTTCCAACTTCAGTACACTCTTCTCTTTCTTCTCAAAGTCAGAATGCAAAAAACCAGAATATCACTTCCAGAAGAACTGGGAATGGACGTCCCAAATTTTAGTAAGTTTTTTTAGACATGCGTATGATGAAAGTTTTTTTATAATGAGATTGAATATTCGGAAATTTAGAATTTTATTGCAGGATTATAAGCAAACACCGTTTGAAACTTGCTGTAGATTTTTCGGCTGTTGTTATCTTACGAACTAAAAAAATTTTTCATGATTTTCCGCTCTTTTTATTTACAGTAAAGTGGAAAAAACGCCTTTAGTGGCGGAAGATGGTTGTAGGCACTGTTTCCACTGCAACGGACAAGTACGACCGCAGATGTGCGGAGGCAATAGACATAGGTGATGGTTATTCTTGGAAAATTTTTGTATTTTACATAGTCATTTTTTTAAATTTTAAATAATGAATTTAAAGTTATTGTTGGCAAAAGGTGTAGATATTTTAAGTTAATTCAGTTGCTGTGTCACCTTCATCTCGGAAAGTTTCATTTTAGATAGTATTTTTCAAATCTTTTTATTTTTTTAGATGGCGCTGCGTTGATAAGAAATGCCGAAAATGGTATGGTTGGGTCAGAAGTCATGAAGAAATACCAAAGGTATTGAATCAGAGATTTTAAGTTTAGTTCACTTTATGTTATGAATTAAATTAATAGAAATTATTTTTTTTATTTTTAGGATTTGGGCAAGAAAGGGAGATGGAAAGATCTTATTAAAATTCGAAGGAAATCACCATCAGTCAGTGAAACCGAGGGTGAACAGGTTGTTCTAAGGCATTTTAATCTAATTTCCGAATTTCAGTTTGAGTAGTCTACAAAATTTCATGAGTAACCATTCATGAAATTTATGCGAGATTATTGAACTTTTCTTTTTGCATGATGGAATTTTATGTTTGATGAAATGCACTCATATGCTTGATTGTTTTCAGAGTGAATCAGTCAGAAAGACCGCAAGGAAAAATACGAGGCAATCAGGTATTTATACGTGGATCGATTTTATTATTTTAGCAGTGAGATGTTTTGCTTCACGAAAGCTAGAAGGTTATAATGAGGAATGTTAGTACATTGGCGGTTGGGTCTTTAGGTAATCGAACTCGATCCTCGGGAATTATGCAGTTGAGGAGTTGTATGGAACGGCGAGTACGGTGGTGGACAAATGAAAAAAGAGAAAGTGGATTATCTCCAGAAAGGGAATTTCTGAGCGATCCACTAGATGCAGCTGCTGTATGCATTACAGTATCGAAATCAATGACTTCTGCCGCTAATACTCGGTATATTATCACTCACAAATTAGCAAAAATATTCATTTTTATTAGAATTTTTTCACTATTGCATTTTAAAAATCATGTACTGCTTCATTACTTTGACAAATTAGGTGGTTTAACTTCTGTTTTAACGTGCAGAACCGATGAAATGGGTACGGTGGATGGATCGCTGGATTTATTAATGGACACGCTGTTCAGCTTGTTGGCGCCACTCGTAGCGCTGACCAAGCAGGTGCCCTGTATTTTGGACCAAGAAGCAGAAAAAAAACTTTGGGAAGCATGTGCTTTGCATACACCAAGATTTGCTTAGCTGAAAATTCATAGCTTTCTCGAATTGTTAAAAATAGTTTAGTTTTTTTTGATTAATATGTACGTAGGCTGGACGTTGGATGTCTGCACCCGCCCATATATTTTTTAACAGTGCTGTGGCGTTGTTATATTTTTAATAGTTTAAAAAATTGTAATAATCAAAAAAAAAATATATATATATATTAGTATTCTAGCATCTACTATGGTGGACTACCACAAAATGAAAGTAAAATGAATAAAGTGAACGTTTCGTTATTTTCTTCAAATATCTTTTTTGTCGGAAGCTACCAATGTCATTTGTCTACCATCGTACTCCTCATTAAATTTTTATAGAATTTTATCCGTTATTGTTTTATTTAAATTACAGATTGACGTTTATTCACCATTTCATGCCAGTTTTTGTTGACGTGTTTAAGGCTCTGGCGTAATCTATTGAATATAGTTTCTTTTATACAACTGTTACAGGGCTTGTGGAACTTAAAGTCTATTAGTTTTACTGTGAAATTCATGATTATATATTTTTGCAGTATCTTCAGAAATTTCTCAAAACTTTTACTCGCGCTAGTGTAAATCGCTTGCATCTTCGTTTTTTTACCATTTTCAGTTATATTTCTATAGAGTTTATATAATTTTGCAACTGGTGGCGAATCTCGGTGATCGCAGTGTTTTTTATGCTTTGTATTTACCGTTATTATTTTTCTAGTTGAGTTTTATTCTACCACTGTTGTTGGAGTTATTGTTGAAGTAAAAAAAGTATACAGGGAATCTTTCCTCAAAAAAAGTTCGTACATACACAGAATTAAGGGAAGCAATGATAAATGTGCCAATGAAATTCATAAATTATGTAAATTTGAAACTAAATCAACGTATGGCCAGAAATAGGATAGAAATATTCGTAATAGGTACTTGCAAAAATGAAAAGAAATATCATTATAGGTTATGTGTTGTTATGTATGGGAGCAAAGTTATAAAAAATTGTTGAAGTATTGAAGTTGTTTCTTTCCTGTTTTCTGAGTTTTCCTGTTTCTTTCTGCGAGACAACGAAATGATAATATAAAATTCCTAGTAACGAAAAGTTAGCTTAAGAAAGCGGAAATTCGATAAGTAAATCAAGAAAGGATTCATTAAAAAGCAATCTTACCAATGCAACATGATAGCATGGATATTGTCAACGTTCGACTTACAGTTCGCTCAGCATTCAGTTACATAAAAACCATTGCAATTAATCAGTTTTATTTTTTTTTCATTCATTAAATGAAAGAAATGAATGCAAAGAATCCATAGTACGAATAAATGGTTCAGATGCAACTAAAGCTGCTGTTCTGCAACCTACCATGACAAAATTATTTTATCGCTTCGAAGAATGTTTTATCATTTAATTCACGACTATATCTACGTCAAAGAACGGTAAATAATTAAGCGAGGAAAAATTTATGCACAAATGTACAATAAATAAATAATAAAAACTTCAAAATCATATATTTCTGCGCAATTTTTCTATAAAAAATTAAACACAACCTTATTTAGTGAAGAAATATGCAATTAGAATGAGGATAAGAATAAGAGTAAAGAAAAATATAAATAAGAAAATTCTCTTTTGTCGTGCCCTTTGCTGATATATAACAGCTCGCTGTACTGCTGTTGCACCCTGAAAACAATAGATTTGCAAATACAGATTATCGTTTTTTTTAGTTTTTTTATCATTTTTTTCAAATGAAGAAATGAGAGAGATATGAAGTATTTCACAATATAAAAAATATTTCATATATAATTGAAATTCTAAGTTATGTCAAAGTAACAGTTTAAGTTATCCAGATTACAGAATCCACATTCAATTAATATAAAATACTAAACGTCATATTTTGCACAAAAAAATATTGCACCTGTTGCACTTGTATGGATGCATGTTCCACATTTGCTTCAATACTATCCATAATTTCACCCTGATCATGTACGATTCTCGCCAAATCTTTCATTACTTGTGTCACGTCACTGATATCCTGATCAAGCTGTCTCATCGCCTGAATATAAATTATAAAATTGTAATTCTAATACTGCTTTTTAATCGCTTTATGCATTCGCTTCGGTTTTAAAATGTTTGAATGGAAATAATCTATTGGCATACTTCTTATAAAAACGTGTTATGAGGATTTTTGACGGCTAAAATGGGAAACTTTTCGAATTTAAACAGGTCAATCTGCAATTAGTGAAAAAGCTTTGCCAAGCAACTAATTTTCTTACGTATCTTTTATTGAATTTTGAACAATAAAAACTAGCTCCAATTTTTCCGATAATTTTATAAGCTATAAAGTTCGCTCTAATCGTATAAATAATTAACGAAATCAAATTAATTAAGCTGAAAGGTGCTAAAGTCAGCGCATCCCCATTCCTGCAAATTTATAATCAGGGCAGACTCAGTCATATCCGTTATCCATAATTCTTCCTTTAAAATTATTGGCAAAATTAAATTTATAAGAAACAATCAATTCTTATGTTAATCTCCTAATAGTAAAAGAAAACTAATTAATCTAAATTTGAAATAGCGACAAATGAAATAAGCTATGAAAGTGACCTCACTCCTTTCCCTAATTTCCATAAGATGCTGTTGATGCTGAATTTGAAGATGCTGCCGTTCCTGGTGCTCATCATCATTCACTTGTTCTATCTATAATTTAAAATCGATCAGTAATACATTAAAAAAAACTTGTTCATCTCGATATGTCCTGGAAAACCGACATTTATGTGTATTGAAGAAATAACCGCAGGACAAGATGAAGCAAATCTTTTGAATGAACTTTGCAAAATTCAAATTTATGTTCATTAAAGCTTTTGTAAGCACTTTTGCCTCGTTGAAGCGAGAGAAATAAATTTCTTTCACCCTATATATATATTAAAAATTGAATAGATTTGTGCAGTTACTTGATGGCTAACTTGTTGATCTTGCGCAGCTACTGCTTTCATTGACTCCTTTTCTTTCGCAACTGCATTCCTCTGCGCCACTTGTAAACGATTTAGAACACCAATTAAATCACCCATAAGTCTTTCACGATGTACTTTCATCGTCGATCCATATCTCTAAGAAACGATGGAAATTAGAAAAATAAAAGTTAAAAAAAGAAATTAAACGGATAACCAATATACTTTACTAGTAAAGCAAGAACTTATATGCTACAATTATAAAAGCAATCGAAGAAGATGAAACCTGATCGTTTGATAATTCCACCAAACGTTTCATCAAAGTGTTCGTTTCTTTGCTTAATATATTGGCTGATGATGTTACTTCCGCTACCTGATCACGTAAACGTTCGCCATCATCACTGCTACCAATTTTTCCACCTAATACTTCCAGTTGTTGCACTGAAATTTGATTATTTGGAAAATTCCTTTGATTTGAAAAATCATTTCGAAATATTCTAGAAAATTTTACTGATATCAAACATAGATTCTTTTCTGAAATTAATTTGCCAATTATTCGATATCTTATTAAATTTATAGAAGTTAATCGGAAAAGGATAAATTAAGTTATAGAAAGATAACTTTGGTTATCGCTTTCAGAAGATAACTATGTTAGACCTTTTATCAGAATATAATTGGAAAACGTGCATTTAAAATGAATTATGCAAAATTAAACCAATAAGAATTGGCCTAAAATTTGATAGCAAAAAGCCTAAAAACGGCGACTAAATAATGAATCCGCTTCAGATCTCCATATTTTATATAAGCAAGGGCACTATAACTTTTTATCTACAACGAATGAAAGGTAATGTTAGAGCAGGCAAATATCATTATAGCATACAGTTATATGGTAAATGTGGAAATGATTTAACTCAAGTATGTTGAATACGATATATTTCATGGTGTAAAGGAATTCAGTTAGAAAAAGAAACAGACCGTATTGGCTCAATCGTTGAATATTACTTGCAATGGTTGATACCAACGTGCTACCATCGACACTATCTGAGTTCATCATCTCTTTTCTGAAAATGTAAAAAAAAAAAAAAAAAAAAAAAAAAAAAAAATAAAAAAAAAAAAAAAAAAAAAAAAAANNNNTTTTTTTTTTTTTTTTTTTTTTTTTTTTTTTTTTTTTTTTTTTTTATTTTTATTAAAAAAAAAAAAAAAAAAAAACACAAATTTAGATGAAACTACTAATAAATAACTTTGGAAACATGCAGATGAAAAACAAACGTTCACGAACTGATGAATTCAACAGTAATTAAGACGAATACGAATAAGTGGAAATATGCTTTCTTTTCAAATTATTTGCTTTATTTTTTAGAGAATAAATGAACAGAAAGAAAAGTGCTGCGAAATTTAAAGATATAATTCATGAAGAGTTTACTTTTTCAATTTAACCCCCAAATGCTGATTGTAATTTTCACGAGAATGAATCCTAAATTATGCTCGATTCGATTCTAGCTACTTTAAAGCATATCATTCTACAACATACTTCTCATACTATATGTTAAAAATCATTCTTTCGAAGATATTTCAAGTAATAATTGCGATATAATAATTGGCGTATTTAGAGCAGAAAACTACCAATACAGAAAATGAAAATATTACTACTCTTACGAATATTTTTTTTGCCTTTATTAATGCATCAATAAATTTACAATTCATCTAAATATGCTAAAATTTTCATGGTTCAATTACAGATAGCTATGTGAAAATTAGCATAAAATTCGAGGTAACCTCTTCTAAGAAGGTTGTTTACCTAAAAGAATGCAGTATTACTACTATTACTATTCTTAATACTAACAATCATATTCTTAATGCTTTCAGGAAAATTTTACAATATCAGTCAGAAATTTCATCGTACATTCCAATAAACTTGATATGATTTAAAATTTTTGATCCATTTTGAGAAGAAAAAAATATGAAATATTATAGAGAATAAATCGGAATACTTTTTTGTATCTTTTGTATGTTTAATATCTATCCATTTATTTTTTTTTTGTAGATACCTTCTTTGTTATTGGAAAAAATTTGCGGACCCTCGTAAGATTTTCAGCAATGTTGAAGATGGCATACGCCTCCGGCAAAGATCTCTCATATCATTGACAGGTACTAACCGAAAAAGGTCAGGCAAAGTTGTCCAAAGAGAAGATAACAAGATTGTTAGTCTTTAGGCAATCATCTTCAAAGAAAAGAGAAGAAAAAAAAAAACCTTCTCAAAGAAGTTATCTCGAATTTTATGCTAATTTTTACACATTTTTATTTTATAATTTAAACCATGAAATCTCCTTAGAAAAGGACAACTCATTACTTCAAGCTCTAGCAGAATAAGCTCAATTAGCCCTATAGGGCATTTATCTAAGACAAAAACGATATTCAATCCAAAAACCAATGGCCTAGATTTCGCTGTCACCACTTATGCTTTGTTAGACCCTGGCAAATGAATCTTTGGAATGTAAAGAATGGAAGAGACGTTCCGCAACGCTGGCATTTCGCTTCAAAAATTCACTGAATTCATTCAATGGTAGATGAAATCCTCAAATGTTGGAAGTTTTTGGGAAGCCAAGCTATGCAGAATAAATCCTTACTTTACTATAAATAACAAGGAGATAGTAGTAAATTATAATCAGTCAAATAAAGCCAATGAAATTTCACTACGTCAAACAAATCTATAATTTGATATTGCGAACTGTCAATTATTTCTCACATTCTCGCCTCTCCTCTCACTCTACTAACAATCATTGTTGTTGATACATGGAATGCTGTAGGGAATACGACAGAAGATTGCACTTCTCTCAGAAATTTATTTCATCGTAATAAAACTAACTTTTCTCCTATTTATTACCATATATTAACTAATATAAAGACATGGATATTTAAGTAATTATTAGCCTAGTCCTTTTACAGTAATGATGAAGCTGAAGGAAAATCATTTTCCTGAAACCTGAAACCATTCAATATTGATCATTAATGCTATTTCAAATTTTCTAAATGATATTCAAAATAGTATTTAAAATAATATAAGTCTTGATTCGTACAAAGATATATCGGCAAATCTCGAATAAGTTATCCAATGACTAGAAGAATAAATAATAATTGAAGAGCTGACAAGAATATGAAACCTGTATTATCTAGCATAAAAACCTGGATATTCTCGCTAATATAAAACAACACTCACTTATTATTTCATTCATATGCACAAAATATCCTTCCAATTCTTTCATTAATAATTTTTTTTTTTCATTGAATGCAAAAAACTTATCAGTTGAAGAAAGAAGTATCTTTAGCTGAATTAGATTGCTCAGTAATAAATAGATCAGAGAGAAAAAAGTAATTCAGTACTCGTATCGATGAACAACCCAAAATGAACCAATATATGACACATTATCTAGCACTTTGTGTCATATCTTACCTCGTAAAATAAAGAAAAAAAAAATGAGAAGTAAGTTATGAACCAATTACATCTTATTAACTGCAAAAGCTGTTGCTAAATAAATCATTTTATTCATTTAGAAATAATAGCAAAACCCGTAGACAGAAATCATTTCAGCCGATCAACGGATGATCACAAAGACTTTTAAAAGAAATGCATTTCAAAATGAGAGAATATCATGTTCATATTTACAAAGAAATTATTTTAAAAAAATATTAATAATTAGAAGAGTTTTTTTCTTTTTCTTTTTCACGCTTTAACTTATTTTTCACTTTCTATTTTGACTATACTTAATGTGAATAATTATCAATTCGCTCAGAATATTTCTTTCTCCTCCTTAATAAAAATAGATCAAATCCGTCCAAGAATAAAGTACAATCTGCAAAAAGTTCTAATTTCCATGAATTAAAATGAATTTCATGGTGCATAGATCAAATTATTATGAAAACCCTGACAAAGAGATAGATAATAAATAATAAAAAGGGCAAAACAATTTCAGAAAAATTATGATATCATGAGAAGCACAATGGAAAATACAACAGAGCAGAATAATATACAGAAATGTTAGCAATAAAAAGGCATATCTTCAAGGAAGAAGGCTCAAAATAGCGACAAATGCAACTAATTTTAACTAGAGTATAAGATAATTTTCCTCGTCTGATTATGTAATCTCCAAAAAATTATTCAAAGTTAATAAACTAAAATTACTTGTAAGAGTCTCATAAACAAAAATGCAATTCATGAATGACTAAATTTATCAAAAAAACAATAATTAGAAAGTAATAATAATAATATAAATTTCTTGAGGTAGTAAAAAGAAAAAAAAAAGTAACACAACACATGACAAATGGAAGACCTGAAATAACGGGCAAACAGAAATAGTTACATTGCAAAAAACTGCCGTTCAACATCAGCTGCCATATCGTCATCACCTGATTCCGACTCAGCGGAGAACGATGATTTCTCAGATTCATTCTCCTCGACCTTTTCCAGAGCCTGTTTCTTAGTGGATGAAGCATTATCTTCGTCATTGTTACCTTCAGATCTTCGTTTCACATCTTCTCTTGAAGATAAACTCTTCACTGATTTTTCTTCCAGATTTTCTTCATCATTATCGGACACATCCTCAGATAATGCTTCATCAACCTAAAATCTCAGAAAAAATAGTCTACAAAATATAATATTTATTGATATTAAGCAGTAGTTGAAAACAATAAAAAGTTTTATATTGTCAAAGTCTGCGTCATATGAAACAAAAAGCCTACTTCATCAGTCATAAGCGACAAGGCTTCTTTACCAAATGTAGGTAACTTTGAGATTTCATCAACGAAAATAATACCACCCTGAAGCTTTTCCGCGCTTCGTGCTTCATCTTTTAACAATTCAAATTCTTTTTCATCTGCCTAAAAATATAAATAATAGCTTAGGTAAATGAAATTCAGTTCTTTCTTCAAAAAAATTCTATCCACTTTTCAAATAGAAAAAATAATTATAACTGATAAAACTGAAAATAATCGTTCACTATAAGAAGTTTTGCCATAATAATATATAACGAGCTATCACACTTATAAGCGAAATGATTGAATATTTGTAGAAATGATTGGAATCCAAACATAAATTTGCATTTTAATAAACTGAATATACTATTGACCTTTTCCCATCTTTCGACACAGGTAAATAACCACTTAGGATTCACTATATATACATTTGGTAACTTGTGCGCCTCATGAACTTTTCTAAAAAAACGTGTATATTTATATGGCTGTCAAAAGTACTTTCATATAAATAATAGAATTCTAAAACTCCAAGAAAATGAAAATTGAAATTCGGAAATTTACAAAAAATTGACATGAATTTATGAAAAACTGCGTACCGTAGCTCAAAAACATTATTTTTTTCAATTTACAATTTGAAAACCCAAACATTCAAGTCACATGTTTATATTCCTTCAAGAATAAACGAAAACAAAAAAAGTCAAATTAAACTAAAAAGTACACTAACGTTGTACCCCATCGAGTCGCAATTACGTGAGTCGTAGAATTACTCACGCTATTTGTAACAATCGCACCAAACTGTACACATAAACGGTATGCTTCTGTTTTCTTAATATCAACACCAACGGATACAATGCCACTGAGAACTATCGAACAGTCACGTAAAACTTGTTTTCGAAGGTATGATATTATTCCTTTCAAATCCTTAAATTTCAAATTACACGCAAAAGTGTCAAGAAAGCATCTAACAAAAATTGTTTATAAGGCATACTACAGAATCGCAAATAACTCCTACATAACTAATTTAAATGGTTTACATAAATTATGTACAAAAATTTTAGCGTTTTTCAACTGTATTCCATTAAATGCAGTCCCTCTATCTCTATGCTACAAAATCTCATTTGACACATGGCAGAATGAGAAGTCTCGGCGCTTTTATGTTTTTCATTTATTCTTATGTCGCTTAGTAATGGGACATACTAATAAGATCGAATATATATATATATTATATTATATATATTATATATATATAATATAAAGGAAAATTTCAAGTCTTTATATTATATATATATATATAATATAAAGGAAAATTTCAAGTCTTTATATTATATATATATATATAATATAAAGGAAAATTTCAAGTCCTCAGTCATCTATACATATATATAAGGAAAAATTTGTTGAACGTACCGGAAAACGGTTCACTTTTGTATTGTCAAATAACTCATAGAAAGCACTGTGTATTTTGGTGAGGACGACTGCAACATATTCTAATGTTTCGTCATCTTCCGATTCCATATCCTGCTCTGCATAACTGCTGGAAACAGTCGGTTCACCTTTCTCGTATCTTGGAGCATTAATATCCCCAATTTCTTTAAAAAATCGATATGGCTTCACCTATAATGAAGTCCAAACTATAGTCATTTTAAACTTATGCATCTATGTTAAAATTAATGCATTACATGATAATAATGCATTAGGAAGTTTGTCAAGTTCTCAATCACCTGAATAAGAGCATCTGAGTATTGCCAAACATCAGGTCTATCATCAATCATCACAATCATATGATCACCACACGGAAATAGTGCTTGCATATTTCGTGTTTTATACATCGCACAAAACAATTCATCGCGTGATAATATTCCTTCAATATTATTTTAAACACATTTTTCAGTAAATTTTTAGTTTTTTGGCATGAAAAGTTTCTAAAAACAAGAACATAATCAATTATCTTTTCAGAAAAAGAACAGCTAACAAATAATAGTAAATTTATGCACAAATAATAATTTTCAGAAGGAACGATAATAATATTTGTTTGTTGCAAAATAGTTTAATCTCTACCCTGCTCCCTTTCCCCACACAATTCAGAAAGTATCTCAGAAAAGATTTTCTGGAAACTGTTAAGCAAATTAAATAAGCTATATAATCCATAAACAATATTGCTATCTAGAATTGATAGAAGTATAAATAACTAACTGTGACCGAAATATATCTTATCAGGATCTAAAAACTCGGCGATACGATGCGCATATTGTCTTTCTCCGTAACTGATTATATGCATTTCATACAGTTCAGCCATGCGTCGCAAAAATTCGCGTGCATATGGACGAATCTTGGTGTAAAAATCAGTCCCTTTCAATTTATAATGTAATACATCCTGAAAAAAAAAAAAAAAAATCCACGGAAAATACACATAACAACAACATAACTTGCATATAAATAAACATCAAATAAATGTTTGTTCTTATTTCTCCGTTTGGAAATAATTTTTCCCGAGAGTAATGCAGTAATTTGCCTGAAATTAAGTTTTCTGTTTGATAATTAATCTCAAGTTAATTGCTATATGGCAAAAAAAGAAATTTGGAAACCATGAAAATATATCTTCAAAATCAATTTGAAATTAATTACCGTATCTTTGTCCACTTTAAACGTATGATTGGTTGTATGTATGAGAGTTTGGTCCAAATCAACTAACAGCACTAATTTATGTGCTTTTAAAAGCAATTCACGATCTCGATTGCCTATCTTTCGGGCTAACTAAAATTACATTTAAATACAGACATCTTATAAAAAATGCAACACCGTAGAACGACCACTTTTCAACATTTTATTGTGAATGAGAAATTTAGAATGAACCTCATCAGAGACAATTAGTTCAGGAACATGATGTATCATTGATACGTTAGCAGTACTAGCTTCCGTCAAATCTCCAGAATTTCCTTGCTTACTGTAAACATATTTTCTGAATAGTGCATTTTTTCAAGCATTCAAAAAAACACACACACAGACACATGATTTATTACATAAAATCAGTAGCAGCATTACATTGAGAAATTTTTTCAAAAAAAGAATAAGAAATTTACTAACTGATAGAAATCAAACAAACCCTCTTAAATCCTTGCCACACGATGCGCACATATCTTTGATAACAATTGCATGACTACAAGCTCGTAGATTGGCAACAATCATACCTTTTTTTAATATCTGCAAAAAAAGAAATTTCCAAAGTTGAATGTAATTTTTGCAAGACGTTTCATACTATTAACACTTCTTATTTACCCGCTAATTCTCTTGAAAGTTCAAATACAATTTTAAATGAAGCAGAAATTATGTACAATCTGTCCAGTTGGAAATAAGAACTTATCCAATTTATGAGAAGTGAAATTCCTGCTATGTCCTACTAATTTTATCGTTACAGATAACAAAGAAAGTGATATCTTAACACAACAAACACTACAGATGGAGACTAAAAAATGGAATAAAATTACTTACTCAATCTTTTTTACAATCATTATTAAATGATGCAATTTTTAATACTTTTTCGATTCCTCAAAAAAAAAATATTCATATGTGAGTAATAAAAATACAAGTAAAAGTTAAGATTCACGTATACAAATGACCTTAAGTGCTTCTTAAATATTAATTTTTAAAGGAAAAGCATAAATATATACGCAAATAAATTCCAAAAAAAAAAAAAAAAAACATCGAACTTACTTTTCCTTTTTCAATTGTAGTATCAATGGTAACGACACCAGACAGAGAAGTTTTTAGTGATTTTTTCTCGCCACTTTTGTTATCATAGATGAGAAGAACAGCATCAGCATTTACGTAAGCGCCATCAATAACTTTCCAATTAACTAATTCACCTTCTTCGTCATCATCAAATATTATATCCGTTTTACCTTCCATATTTGCAATAGCACTAAAAGAAATGTTAAATAAGTTTTAATTTGATTAAATTTATGAACACATTCCACATAACATACATATATGCTAGTATAGCTTACATTTACAAGTAAACATAAGTAAATATGAAAGATGAAGATGAACGGAATGATAAATAATTGTATATTGAAAGAAAAGTGATTGAGTAAAACGAAGCAGTTTACACGTATATTAATTAAAATTACAACGAAATTCTAATTAATGCACTGTTTCAATGCAATATTTACTTTTTTAATGCAATATTCGTAAGCAATTTTCATTGTTTTAGAAGTTGAAAGAAACAATTTAATAAATGACCCCTTTAGGAAAAAATTAAAAAAAATAGAAAAAAAAAAGAGAAAAATTAAACGTATTTTTTCTTACATTGGAAAATTAATTGCTCGAAAATCTACCACAAGATTATCATTTTATCACTTTAGTGTTAAACAAGTGATCTTGCAAAATTTTCGTCAATCAGCAATGGAACCACCATGTCAATCCAGTAGGATTAGTTGAATAGCCAGCCGTCATTGTGGAAGAAAGAGGCATAAAAAACACGGTAACTTGAACTATTTTGAATACGATGAACAAAGAAGTACAAATAAAGTACATAAAAAAGTACTTTCAATAATGAATAGCTATGAATTATCGAAATTTCGGATAGTAGTTCAAATTATTTCTACTTATTTTGACCTATTCTATTAGTTTCCAGCTCAATTATATATCATCATCTATTGGATTTATTGGATACTATAAATTTAGCATAACTATCAAATTAGTGTTGTAAGTGAAATGCTACGCATAATCACCGTATATTTTCAACATATCCAATTATGTATACACTATTGTTGTCGGAATATTTATATATATATTCAAATATGGAATGAAGATCTAAAGCAAAATTTGAGAGAAGCCACGCTGAATAATCTTTTTCTATAAATAACTGAACAAACTTCTGAGATTACTCAGTAATAAATTAATTGTACGGAAATGGTCACGCTACTTTCACGTATTGCTTCAAATTGTAATGTTAGCTTCACTATGTTACATTATGCGGAAATCTACCTCCTATCACATCTTAGTTATATATCCAAGAGAAACATAATAAAAACAAAAAATGAAATGAAGAAAATAAAAGTTTTAATTTAAAATTTTTCGCAAGTCGAACATGATCCCACTATTGAACATCCGTCAATAAAGTTGCATTCTGATGTATCTTTAAGAAATCATGAGATTTATAGGTTTGTGTATTTGTTAGAAAGTCGTATATTATTCGAAAGAATTACGTACTGTTCCATTTGATTACATGTTACTATTCATCAATGGTCACTCTCCAATGGTCACTCTAAACTATCCTTCTACTCTAAGATTCTCCATCTCTCTCTATTCATTCTTCGCTATTGTAACATTCTTTATCTCTCATTTCAAATTCCTTCCCATTGAATTATATAATGCATAAAGTGAAGCATTATTGAAATTTGAAAGAAAATATAGTGTAAATTTTAAGAAATATTTACTTTATCAAAATGCAAAATTAAATCAAATTTATTTTACCGAAAAATAAATTCCATTTAAATTTGCTCATTAAAAACTGTTAATTCAAAGTGGGAAAAAATTGATTGACCAGCAATTGTTTTCACTGAGCTCTTTCAGATCATTTCTTTCAAAATTTGGCATTAGTTTTGTTGAGGTAACATGGAATTATATATATGGCCATCTGATTTTGGATTACCTTCGATAAACTCTCGTTGTCTTCAGTTTATGGTAACGAATTGTATGTTCTCTTAGAAATAGGCTAATTTTAGTCAAAAATTTAAATTTTACATTCAAAATGAAAATTAAAATTCGAAGATTTTTGTTCTCCTTTTTACTTTCTTTTTCTTTTCTCTTAAAAAAAGAAAAAAAAACAAGGGAATTGCAAGTTTGATATTTTTAACAGGCATGTGCCAAATTTTGTGCAGCACCAGTATCCGTGATTCCTGGATGGTCACCATGGAAAAGTCAAAATGGTAGGTTGAGTTTTACTGAATTAATGTTAAACTTAATTCCGGAAGAGATGAAAATCAGTTTGAAGTTGACTTATAATCGATTGAATATTGTTTCAGGTGAATATCCGATGTTTGTTGATCGAAGTAATATGGTCGAGAAAATATATGATTTCGATAAATTTGCTGATATGTTAAGAAAAAGTGGCCAGGTATAAGCGTAATAGTGATGGTTTTTTCAGTAAATTAAATCATTTCTCGATTTTGAATCCGACAAGTCTTTTTACATTCTACTATATCCTGGTATCGGTATCTGTTGTAGCACAGAAGACAAAGATATCTTTCTTTGTACAGCATCAGCACAGATTCCATAATGTTGGGATTCCATAATAAAGATTCCATAATAATAAAAGATATCTTGCTTCGTACAGCATCAGCACAGATTCCATAATCCACTATCCGTGGATGACAATTATTGATATATCAATATTATATTCTTGACAAGAAATTAATCGATCGAGACATTACACATATACCCACAAATATACATAAATACATATGCACACACATACACATACACACACACACACACACACACAAGCACAGAGATACGCCTTTTGTCGGATATTTGATACTTGTTAGAAGTGAAAGAACCGTAAAAATATGGAAATCGAATTGGAAAGATTTCATTTAGTATTTGAGAAACAAATAAACAAATTATTTCAGGAAGTTGTATTGGATGCCGAATTAAGGGCGAGTGAGAAATGCGAATTTGAAGCATATTCAAGTTTAATGCATCGAAATTTTTATCCTGCTGAAGTACGAACACTTCATTGCTTAGTGTTTTTGTGTTAATGTACTTAATAGATTGTTGTATATCTATTTTAACTATTTAAAATCAAAATTATTATTTGAAAAATCTTGTTTTGATTTCAAGTAGCATGTTTTGATGATATGCTAGGAAGTTTTTGAATTGTATCTTTTAATTACAAATTTCTTATTTCAGTTACAATTTCTCTGGCTTGATCCTTACAATTACTCGGCAGTAACGCAGCATTGGTATTCAAAGCAATTACCATTTGGTTATAATTTATATTACTTGGAAAAACGTCGCAGACGTGCTCAAGCCTATGTTTCAGCTTGCGGCCGTAGTGAAACGCAAATTATTCATGATGCCATAAATACGATCAATTTTTTAGAAGAGAGGCTTGATAATAAAAAGTACTTCTATGGCGACAAGTACGTAATATGTAATCTGTCATCTTAGTTCCATTACTTGTACATAAGCAAAATGATATGTCTGTTCCGATTTTTATTTTTATCTATATTTTGTGTGTCTGTTTAATGTTTTCTTTTCAGACCAAGTTCCATTGATGCCTTGATTTTCGGGTATTTGGCACCAATTCTAAAGTTACCGCTTCCATCAGACCGATTGCAGCAACATATAATGAGCTCTCCAAATGTTGTACGATTTATCGAATCTATTATTAGCATATATTTACCACTCAGTGAAACCCAAATAAGGCAGCAAGCCCTTCTAAAGGTTATCGTTTGGCATGTTTCTCATGTATTGGTTTAGATGTATGGCATGTTTGTCATGAATTGCTTTAGATGTTTATTATAAAAAAGTGATCTTCAGGACAAATGGAACAACCGACGACGTCGCGCACAAAAAGAAGCAGGGCAGGTGAATTTGCGGCAAACTGTTGCGAAGGAACAGCAATCATCAGTGAGTTTACAAGTATCCAAGTAGTAAATACAGAAAAAGGACAAAGTATACTGTTTTTTTGAAAATTGCGTAGTAAATTGAAGGAAATGATGAGACGACTGAACCTGTTTTTGTTCTATTTTTAGTCTTCTGATGACTTTAAATGCCATTCGAAACTTAAAAGTAAATTTAAGTTAGTAAATCTTATCTATTCGTCTATGTTTCTATGGAAGATGAAAGGATGAGAAAATTTGTTTAATCAAAAGATTATGTCATTGTTTGCGAGTTTTACAACATAAAATTGCTTGCTGTTACAGGGTCCGGTAGCTGAAACGATCTTCTTTGCGGTAGGCGCATTAACGTTATCGGTGCTCTTTGCTGTGCATTGTGGATTAGTAACATTTGGTGTGGTGGAAGAAGAGCCGCAAATCGAAATGCTTTAAAATTGTTTTTATTCTTGAGATTTTTCCTCACGCAGTCTTTAGCCGAACGCAATAACGCATTACATGAGTTTATAAAGTTTATACATTACCATAAGGAATTTCTCTTCTGTTTTATATTTCATACATTTTTTTTTTTCAATTGTCCTATTTTGATTATAAAACTAATGATCTGGTCCGTCAGTAGTTGAAGGATCATTCATTGTACAGTGGCTGTTGATAGATGATATTAAAAACTTTAAGACGTTACCATATTCGCAACACTTCCGAAATAACAAGAAATGTTTTTTTGTTTAAAAAACAAATTGTTAGTGTTCTTACATAAAGACATCGATTCTATGGAAATGATAAATTGCTGTATCATATTAGGAAGTGATTAAGTGTTTTAAAAGCGTGAAAAATTCTGCATAAGAATTTCAACACTTTAAATAGACTATCGTTATAAAGTAAATTTAAAAAGAACTTATATTTGGAGGAAAAAAAGAAAAAAAAATCTTATCCGCTTTTTTCACTTTTTTTTTTCATCTATTATAGTTTCAGCTTTTAAATAGACTAACATCATGAAATAAATTTAAAAAGAATTTATATTTGAAAGAAAAGACAGCTCATGTTTCTTTTCCATTCTCCTACACAAAGCTTCACTAATCAAATAATTTCATCGGGGATTATGATCGTAAACTTTTTTGCTAATAATTCAAATAGAATATGATCATACTTTCAAATCATTTTATAAAATACAGTCGAAGAAAAAAGAATACAACAACGGTATTAATGTGGCATACATCGTATTTCGGCACTATCAGAAAACCGTCGATGGAGATCATAATTTCGTTGATCAACAGGCAATTTAGTAGGCGTGGCATGCGACATTACGGGAAAGACTAGTCGATCCATCAATTCAATCATGCATCCAGTCTGCCATCAGTTCGTGCATCCGACGCGATCGAATGAATGCAGGATTGGATCGTGGAGTCTTCCTTTCATCAGTTGGTCGTTGTAGTTATTGTACCGAAAAATTCGTGTTTTTCAACCCTGCTAAAAGAAAAAAATGGAGGACAAAGCTGATAGGGGCAATATTTTACATAATTTACTATCCTGCTATTCTACATTTCTATTCAATTATCCGGGTATTATTATACTTGTAATATCAGTTGTAACTACAGTCTTACCTGTAACTGTATTATTCTTCAATCCTTTAAAAATTAATCAAAATCCTGAAACAGTAAGTTTCATTTTTACTTTTATTCTTTTTCTTTTTGAATTTTTTTATTCATAATTGAATGATTCAAGTACAAAAGAAATGTTTGATTTTCTTGTCTCCTGTAAATCATTCCTTCTTACTTCCATTCATCAATTTCAGTCTTTTTTAATATTTTATTTAAGCAACTCTTGCTCACACTTCGTTTTACTTTTGGCTTTACATTTGATTTTGCATTAAAAATTACATAAAAGATGCCCATTTTAGGTGGCATTTCTGACATGAGAAAAAGAAACTTGTTATGATATTCAAAATTTTGTAGAGAAAGATTGCTGCTTATGTCTGAAATGATTCGTTTTCAAATGGGTTGAAAAAGAATGTTGCTTTAAAAGTGAAACAATTAATCTCTAAAAACCAAATTGTCAAGAAATTTCAAATGCTTTTTTCAAGGATTTCTAGAATACAAAATGTTTTAAATGAAACATTCCTCATCTATTGCATTGCATTGATTGTTAAATCTGAGAAGTTTGGTTCATTCGTAATTATCATTTGATGAACTTTACCGATTAATTAAAAGAATATTTAGAAATGAATTCATCATATAATTCAACCTAAATAGAATCATCGCATGATAATGGTTTTAAAATTAGATTTATATTTCAACATTATTTTTTGGAAAGAACTGTATTAAATACGTCAGCGTGTTTCGTGATATTTGTCAGTTAAAATTGGATTAAATTTGCTGAAGATATCATTTAGAGGAAAAAGATAAGAAAAGTGTGTGTGTATGTGACGGTGCATTCTTGTACTCGCCACTTCAAAAAAACGAAAGTGAAATTGGATCCACGTATTAAATAGGTGTTTGATTATTAGAATTTTACATTTCGATTAAAATGAAAGAACGTCTTATAATGAATGTTTGCTGAATAAATTGTTTCCTGTGTTTACCTGATCTTCATGGGAAAAGAAGGAGAAGAAAAAGTGTTTGAATTTAATTGCATTGAAATATCTCATCTTTCTTCAATGAATTCGAATACTTCAATTAATTTCAAATATTTTTTCGGAAACTCTAATAATCGGGATAAGCAATTGAAATTCATAATCATATTTTATTTTAAATTAAAATATCTTTTCATTTTTTTCTCTCCGAATTTTTACGAATATTTTCTTAAAATTAAAATGCGAATAATGGAAATTAAGAAAATAAGTGACTTGTTATGATCTGTTCATTTTGGCTCCCAGTATATTTATCCGGGCAACTCAATTTGCTAATATTAATAATACATTTTCTTCCTTTAATGAGTGGAATATTATTATCATAACTTCTTTACGCCTAATTCCTCTCTTACTCAAAACTTTTCTTAGCTTTAGCTAAAAAAATGTACGGAAAAGACAGCGGAAGTGTCTTTTCCGTACATTTTTCAACCTTGGCTTGAAATTCAGCGCTTCTCTCTATATTTGAAGTGAACGATTTTAACGGAAAGAGTTTGTTAAATAATTGTTGGACAGTTGGAATTATTTCATTGTATTTTAATTTAAGAAAATGGATTTGAAAACTAGGAGCATTCAGCATTACTTTTTAATAATAACATGCAAATGTTTTAACAAATATTTTAAATATTTGTGTGAACACACTTGACTATAACATACTAATGTGTGTTAGTGTGTATGTGTATATACGTCCTAACACACTAATATACGCCCTTGTTTATACTATATTAAAAAAATAAAAAAAAACTGGATCGAAATGAAGTTAAATATGAAAGTTTTTTGAAAAATATTATAGTATCATTGAAAAATTAATTACGAATTAATCAATCTTACTTTGGAAATAATCGTTTTGGAATGGATTGTGGAAGTAACCAAAAATCATGTTCAAAAGTAATTTCTGATATAAATTCCATTTATTCAAACCATTTTCATTACATCATTCATCTAAAGCCATTAAAGAAGGCAAACACATCGATTAATAGGAGATATCCTCTTTTAGGGTTTCGACACGCGAGATACAGAATATTCAGGGCCAAGACTAACGTGGGACACAATGGCATGGGATTTGCGAATGGGTAATCGAGTTGTCCTATCAAGTCCGACAATAGAAGAGAAAAATCGTTCCAAGCGTTCTTGGGCTGATGAATTGTTGAATACTTTTGGTCAAGTTGCATGCTATGAAGCGGCTATTCCAGGAAGTATGCTTTGTCTTTCGTCCTGCTTTTAGGCTAAAAAATTGTATTCGCAAAATTAGTCTCGGGAAATTAAGCTTTAGCAAGCATTAGGCTAAAATTAAGCTAGTCATAATGAATTAATGAGTTTTTGTTTTCATAAGGCAATAAATAAAAGCGTTACTAGTAAGCAAGGCTAGCTGATCAGTAAGCAGTTTCTATGTCTTCCCGTTTTTTTTATTTTTATTATTTTTTTTTAGCTTATTTTAAACTTTTGGAAAGTCCCTATGTAAATACATCAATTCCATGAAAGTTAACAGAAAAAAACTGCTTTCAATTTGCTATCAAACAAAAAAATATAAGTGAAGGAGTGATATTTTTTTCCAAAGAGCTAAAAAGTCCTTTTAGTTTTTAAAATTTTTGCAGTTGAATGAGAACTTTGTCAAAATGAACCATTTCTGAAGATAGATGAATTAAATGAAAAATTTTTGCAAATTCCAGGTGTATTATTTTCAGACTTGGTTAATGGCACTTAATTTTTGACCTAGATTTAGAACAAAATTATTCTGTGGATATGAAAAAAAAAAATTAGTTTTATCCAACGATGATTTCACTTTTCCCATCAATTAACTAGAAATCAGAATTTGATTCAAAAATTTTTCATATCAACAACATTTCCAGTGGATCATTTGACACAATTCGTCGTGGAAGTGGCCTCTTATGATGATTTATTTGACCTTGACTTCCTCAAAATGCTATGTTCGTTGCATACCTCTCTGAACGATCAGTTACAATTGTTTGCAAACATGACACCATACAGGTTTTGATTATTGCTTTTTCTTTTGCGTTTTGCGGTAAGTTCAAAACAAGAAAAAAAATAATCATTTGTCATAATTTGTCGTAATAATTCATCACGGAAAAAGAACGAGAGAGGCCTATGAAGAGAAAAATCAGAAAAGAAAGGAGGACTAAAATGTAATTTTCATATACAAAATTATTTTTAATAACGGAGAGAAGAGAAGGAAAAAAGCTCTGCATAATCAAGGGATCATAATGTATAAGTTATTGGCACATTATTATACATAAGTTGATGCAAACAGATAATTACCAATTTGCGAAAATGCAAAATTTTATGATGCCAAAGGCATTCCAGAAAGCAATTTTGTGATAAGGCAATCAATTGAGGGGTTCCTATACTTCTCAATAATTTTGTCCGATTTGAAATTACCGAATATTATTCTTTCATAACTATTTGTCCTATTTTGAAAATTTGAAACGTTTTAAAAGCACAAATCCTGATCAATTTTCCTTTAATCTTTCATATTTTAATAATAGCGGAATCAATGAAATCCTTAGAGATTATTGTACCTGTTCACAATGAGCATATTTTTCATAGAAAAATGTTATCGAAAGAATTACTAAATCGCAAGATCAAAGTTCATTCCATGTTTTTAAACAAATTATATTTATATAACACATCAAAATTAAAAAATCAAAAAGTTTTTATTCAAAAAAATTTGAACCAGAGTTATCCACCGTAATACTCGCATCATAGTGCTTTCTAGATTATCAGGATAATGGACTATGTGATTACAGGAAAAAGATAAAAAAAAGATAGGCATTTTCAAGCAAAAAAGAATGCACATAACTTTTCTCGGAAATCTGTTTCAAAAATTTCTATTTGAAATTAATCACAAATTCTTTACTGAACCTTTAGAAGTTAAATTTTAACATCTGAGTTCTCTTGACTAAAAATTTGAATCAATAGTAAGAGACTCGTGAAAAAAAGACCATTCAAAAATTAGTTTTATTCTTATTATTTTTGCGGATGTATTCACAGTCACCGCAAGTAGCAAGCGTGATATTTTGATCAGAACAATAGGATGTTACAATCAATTGTACTGTAACAGCGGTATTCATCCTTTTCTTGATGAGTGACCACTTTAGCTTTTATATTGGTAACATTACAAGGTTCAAATTAGTGTGTAGAACTATAAAGTTCAAAATTAATAAATTCTGTTAATTCAGAAATAAACTTTAATCAAAACTTTTAACGTATTAATTGAAAAAAATGCCTCAATCTAATTTTTACTTCTATGTCGTCATCCTAGCAGTTCACATTTTTGCAAGGTATTATGAAAACTATCAATGCAAGTAACTATAAAGATGAAACCCTAGGTCATACTCCAAAGCATGGAGTAATGAATGTTATGATAAATGATATGATTATATTCATCATTAGTAGAGCTTGATAATCACAGTTCTAGGATCCATGTTCTGACCTATATGCCAAAGGTCAATCGATGTTTTTCCTAAAAAACTTGTCTGATAGCTAGGGAAAACAACAATTAAAGAAAGATAGATAAGAATGGGTAAAAAAGGCAGGAAGCATTAAAGAATCAGACGACCATTATCATCAATATTTCTTGAGCCACAAGGAATATCGTATGATTTTGGCTATTCTGATGCTGGATTGGAATTAGCAGAAGTTGTTAGTTAGAAATGCAATATCTTTCAGTTATTTTCCTTTGTTGCTCATATTTATTGTCACCAAGAAGATTGTTTACACATTATGTCAACAATGAAACGTGAGGCCATGATATTAATTTAACCTCAAAAGTTTTAGTAACCTAGTTTTGGTTACTCTAATTAGCTTTCCAGAATCACTAAACTGATAAGATGATAAAAGAGGAGATAAAAAAAAACAAAAAATAAGACAAAAGCGATGTAAGAAAGATGATGAAATGACAAATATCTGTCATTCAGCAGTTCGATCCCTCATTTTGAAATTCTAAATACGAATAGATCAAAAGTTAGCACAGTGAGTCTTGTTATCTATCTCTCTCCTAACTATACTATTAATAAAAGATTTTGAGTTAGAATGTCGATTTACTACCATATTCTATCGAAAATTCTTAAAAGATGTTAAGATTTATTTCGGCATTATTATTATTATTGCTGTTGTTATTATTATTATTGTTATTATTACTACTATTATCTGTTGTTATTATTTACTATTATTATTTATTATTTATTATTATTATTACTATTATTATTATTATTATTATTATTATTATTA
>JARVGP010001143.1:0-20919 GCA_029876185.1 Mansonella ozzardi
TTTTTATTTTTTTTTTTTTTTTTTTAAAAAAAAAAAAAAAAAAAAAAAAAAAAAACTATTATCTGTTGCACTTTCCAAAGTTATTGAAATAGCTCTTTTGAATTAGAACTTTGATTGGCTATTGCAATAGATGTTTCCAGGTAGTGGAAGAGATCGCATGTCTTTAAAAGTTCATCTAGATAATAGACGTGATAGACAATTGCAACGTGGTGCAGGTGGTAGTGCGACCACAACTGCAGTTGTTATGAATCAAATTAAGGTATGTATTCTTTATCAGCTTCTGTTTTAAAATCTTCGGATTGGGAAATTAGTTGGTTATTTCAGGTTGTAAGAGGTGCTGCAATTGGAAAAGATTTTATTATGCGATCAATAGGACAATATATCGACGATGTAAAGCCTTTGTTGTTCAGAGTGGATCGAGGCGACATAACATTTTTCATTGAGGATGATGACGTAAATCAAATTATTTGTTCATATTATCTTCGCCTAATTAGATTTTAATAATACATGTCTTTCGTCTATTTGATATCCATACTTTTTTCAAATGTTAGTAATGCGACACAAAAATTTGTAGGCACATCCGGTCCCGAATTTTGATAATTCAAGGATTTCGGAGAGGTTATTGCATGACATTATTTTATAAGGTTTTAATCTATGTGGTTCAATATTATACAGACAGCTGCAGCAATCCATGCGATATCAAGGCGTGTCCGAGATCCCAATACGAATGTGCCAATTACTTTTCTGTTATCACGTGTATCAGCTGGTTTTGCTACAATATCAATGAATGAAAGAGATTTGATTGCGGTTTCTGTTTAATTATTAGTAGTTGGCGAAATGGTTAAATCAGGAAATGGGCATTATTGTTCTACTGTTCCGAGATTTTCAGTTTTCGATTTTGGCTGTTTTCAAGGAAACTACAAATAATATACGTCATTTTAGGGATGTTTGAAAAAACGCTATAACCCAGAAACACATGCTCTTGATTTGAGTGAGTTTGGACTCGATGAATGTAAGCTTGATTTTTTCTACATACAAGCAATTTTAAAGCATGATTTTGTGATATTTCTAAAAGCAAAATAAGCTTAAATAAACCTACATTGTTCCCTGATAAATTTTCGGTTTTCTATCAGCCTATTTGTTTTTTAATTTCCTAGTTATAATTTTTTGTTTGGTGAAACTATGAATTTTTTGGCATGATTAGGTAGTAATCTAATTCGATAGTTGTCGAAATATGGTAGATGACTTATATTTTCTAGACATGGTGAGGAAAAAGCCATCCATTCATGTGACATCTCAGGAAAAAATAACTCGCAATCTGATTTTATTTTCAAATGACTTACATTGCTATCGCTTTGAATGTTTCAGTATTCCGTTCAAGAAGTTTGCATCTTTCTTTAACTCGTAACAATATTATGATGGCGGTTGTTGATTTGATCGATCGGCACTATGGAGACATAACCGCATTAAGCATGAAGGTGTTGTATTTATACTGTGTAATAGTCTTAAGCATAAAAGCTAAACTCTCTAAAATCTGACTTGGGATGTACTTGTCGAAGTGTAGAAGGATTGTGCTAAAGTGTGGTCCTAAAATATAACAATTTTCGATCGTATTCCGATTTATGGGCTGTGCTAAATCAAAATCGAATTATTGTACAAAGTAAGTAAAGTTTGGTCTTTCTACAAATTCTAGTCTACTTTCAGGGAAACCGCCTTCGCTTCTTGGATTTCTTTGCATGTCTTCTTTATCGCATCAGAAATGTGAAGACGTTGGATTTATCAGCTAATCAGGTAAATAAAGTCGTGAAGTATTGATCAAAAATTATCTAGCGAATTTGAGTTGCATTGGCTACCTCTTTAAATATTTGGCATGCACTTGCGCCAACATTGAAATTAGTACTTATGTAAATTAAAAAATCAGCATTAATCCAGATTGACAAGGAATCGGAATTGGAGAAACTAAAAGGATGGCCAGTCGAGACATTATTTTTTGAGAACAATCCGTTATGTGGTTCATTTTCGACAGCAGAAGCTTATTTAAGGTTATCAGTAGCTTATTTATTTTACTTTTGTTTTTGGCAGTTCAGCAAGCATAGGAATATATAGTGGCAAGGTTATTGCTAAATTTTGGTGAAATGAAATTTGTCTTATTTTCAAAAATTTCCTTCTCTCATATTTCATTTCATATATGGTGAATGGATATTTATGTTGCATATCCATACATTATATAATATAAGAATGTTGTATCGATTACAGTGCTGTTCATCGCGTCTTCCCGAAGGTGACCATGCTGGTAAATTTTATTCATTCATAAAGAAATTCATTACGAACTTGTATTATTTGGAGCTGTTAGATGATGCGGAATGTTTTAAAATTAGTTACTGTGTTGCACAAAAATATCAACAAAAAAAAAATGTGTTACATTGTTACTGTGTTATATGTGATATTTTTGTGGAACTATACTATAGATGATTGTGAAATATGAGAGGATTTTTCGTGCATTCGTTGTAGTTGCTTTCCTCACATTATTTCAGATATTTTCAGGATGGTATTCCGGTCCAGCGATCTGCTTCATGTACGGTGCCAGATTTGGATGAAAATGCCAAGCTACCGCTGTTTAAGGTGAACATTTTACCAGATATCTAAAAAACAAAAAGTTTCTGCATCAACATGACTAACATATGACAGTTGTTAAATAGTTGTAGAATCAGATTAATTATTTCTGGTTCGCTGACTAGCAGAATGGATGTTGTCTTTTTTTTTTTTAAATTATCGATGGATTTTCAAAATTTCTTAATCAGTTCTTGTAGTTTTCACTGTTTTCAGCCAGGCTTTTATGGCACCGATGAACACCGTGCTCTTGTTGAAGCATTCATTGTCGAATTTATGGCTGCATATGATGACCCGGATGTTAACAACAGGAAAAATCTGATTAATGCTTACGATGAAAATGTTAGTCCTCCTTTGTACACTTTATGATTTCTCAACATGGTTGACAAGAAATTAATGCCTTTCAAAGTTCTAGTGATCATTAAATGTTTTATAATATTTCAAATGTCAATAAACCTATTAACTGGCTATGTATCAATAAATAATACGGTTAATTGGCAAATTTTTTATCGGATGAGCAGTTTATCATTTACTGATGTTTAGGCCACATTTACGGTATGTGCGGAAAATTTGACGGATGCAAATGACAAGAAACCTTATTTCAATCCAAGGTTAACATTATATCGTTATAATGTAGCCTCATATTGTTTTATTTTGCTTTAAACTTTCCGATATTGATATTGGTTTTGGATGGCCAACTTTTAATAATAAAATGTTGTAAAGATTACTGAGATTTTCAGGATTCCGTACGCCAGGTCGTACAAATCATAGTACGAATTCTCGTTATAAATGAAGGATGAAAATATAGAATACAGATTACATATTTATGAAAATGGCGAAAATAAACATCATTAATATTTCATTATAGCGTCTATGGTACGTATCGTAAAACATCGCATAATATCAAGTGTATGGAAAGGTGGGAACGTTTTCGGGAAAAAGTAATATATAAAGGAGCTATGGATATTATTGTTGCCTTACGGAAACTTCCAGTTACCAAACATTTGATGGATACATTTCTAGTTGATGTTTCCTTAATAACTGTGAGTTTAGTAATTTTTTATGCAGCTAGTTATAAGATTCTTTAACAATCCGTGAATAAATTGAGATTTTGTTTGCGTATTGTCAGCTATCATTTTTGCTAATTGACATTGTTAAATGCTAAGCCAGGACGGAAGAAAAAATGTAGTTTTAGATTAATGTGAAAAGGAGTATAATTTACACCAAATTAAGTTCATCAAGACAAAGTAATTTTTTTTTATGAATTTAGTATTCTTCATCACCTTTATTATCGATTTAAGGTATGATAATCATAACAGATATGGATTTTCCTTTTTAATCTCGTTGCATTTTTGAAGACGATAATTTCTAGGACAAGCATATGTGTTTCGCCGTCGAAGGTTTTTTCCGCGATGGTTTGGAGAAAGTTGGTGATGACGATGAGCTCAGATTCTTTTGTCGTAATTTTGTTGTTGTGAACAAAGGTGACGGGTAGGTTTTAATTGTTTTTGCTTAGTTATGCTTTTCGAAAATTGTTGATAATAATATAATGAAAAAATGTCAAGAATCCGATTAGAAATAGATGAATGTGCTATCTTTTAATGGTGGATGTTTAGCTTCACAAAATTTTTTCAATCATAAATCTATTCGACTTTCGCTTTTCTATTCGGTTTATAAGTCCTCCATTTCAGAAACCTCGTAGCTTTTTTAATTTTGTTTTTGCTTTTGTTTCGTTTTTGTTTTTCTTTTTTTTGGCACTACACAAAAAGTCAAGAACTTTATATTTAGAAAAATAGCAGTTGTCAATGATATGTTGTTTGTTAGTGGAGTGTTTATGGAGCGGATACAACGCTATAAGTCGATGATTACGAATTCTATGAAGGTTTGATCTTCTTTTTTTTTACACTACATTGGTAGAGAATATAAAGTTCAAGTCAAATGAATATTTCCTTGGAAATTTTTCAGATAGCATCAGATGTTGCAGTTATAACAACGGATGCAATGAGTGGAATGTCTATAGTAGATAGTATTCAGAGTCCTCCTGTATCTGTCCCTCAGGAGCAAAAACCGACACCATCTGAGCGTGCTGCGGCAGGTGACGAGCAAATGCAACAACAAATGATTGAAGCATTTTGTCGAGAAAGTAGAATGAAACCGGAGTGGTCTAAAAAATGTTTATTAGATCAGAATTGGAATTACGAGGTTTGTTTCAAGATCTTTTTTTCAAAAAAATAAATTTGACCCTGAAGTTGTATATTAGACAAAACCAAGTATTGCTTTCTGAAAAGTTTATCATGGTTACTTCTCCATTATGTATGTTTTTGTTTGTTTTTAGTTATTCTCGATAACATATCTACTGATATGTTAATGCCCATTTGATATTTCAGGCTGCGGGACAGGCATTTTTGGCTGTACGTGATAAGATTCCGGCTGAAGCTTTCCAGTAATACTAAAAAAAAAACCTTAGTCCGGGAAATTCTGAGTCACTCTTCAGCGTACTGGGAATTTTTACGTAAACTGTTACCATGTATAGTAATTTATCAAATGAATTTTTTTCAATTTGTCATTTTTTTCTCTTTTTCAACTTTTTCTTCCGTATTGCGAGATTATGAGATTCGCTCAAATTGTAAAGCCTTTATACCTGCGACTTTGTACATGTGGCGAAAAAATCCAAATTCATAATTTAACTCAAGTTTGCATGCAAATTTTCTTGCAAATGAAACGATAATTCAGGGAAGTTGTTGGGAGTATCAATTTGAATTCAATTATTATCAGTTCTTCAATTTTAAAACTGTTAATCGCAGTGAATTACCGGTGTGGGACTGAGCTAATAAATATGCGAATATTTATTACGCTCTCTATTGTATTCCTATTTATTGTGTTTTGTGAAGCAGATTTCTGTGGTGAGAGTCATTATATCAGTTAAGGGACAATTCTTTACAGTTGTCTACTAGAAAGCTTTACTCACTTTACAATTTCTATGAATTTTTATTGTTCTGATTATGATTAGTCTTTGTGTTTGTTGACAATTCATATGTTTGCAGATATATTTTTGAATTCTTTATCTTTCACAAGCTAGGAAATTTACTTTTCTTCGTATTCAGTTTTTATGTTTCTACCAATATATATAATATTGTCTGGGGAATATTGTTATCCATCTTTTTTAATTTTCTTTATGATCAAACGGAGGCAGGGAAGAAGCAAAATTGGACGAACCTTTGTATTTTATCAAGTTATAACTCAGGACATACTTCATGACTAAATATACAAGTAATTATTTCTTGTTTCGTAAAAGTTGCTAAGTTGGAAATGGTTGCAGTGTCATGCGGTTATTAACTTTCATGATGATAGTGTCCCGCAAAAATTTTCTTGATTATGTTTTGGGACGTTAATTTATTTCTTAATAGAAAAGGAGTCATTGGGCGGATATGCCAGCTCCTTAATATGGCTGTTGCCAAAACTAGAAGAGAGAGAAGTTCAGGCATTCTCTTTCTTCATTTTATTTCGTTATTTTACATTTTTTTTTTTACCGCTGTTACTGCTTCCTTTTTCATTACTTAAGGATTCTATTTTTACGATGCAAGAAATTTTTTTGATTGTCAAAGTATGTGTTTGAGTTTTTAACTTGATAATCAATTTTTTTTTTTTTAGCCCAAATTCTTCTTTGCCTCACTGACCATTTTTTTTTTTGTTGCATTATTAAATGATTTTTTGTTGTATTTTGATGTTTTGAATAAATTTATGAAATTACAATACGTGTTTAATAAAAATTTATGATATATTTCTTGCCTTACAAATTATGCATCTATAATTTGAAACCACTAGATTTTCCTTGAAATATCCTCCAAAATATTATCAGTGGGTATTTTTATATATCTTTTTTTGCTAACACGGTCATTATATTACATTTAATGGTTCCTATATGAAGTTTTAAATTTATCATATAGACAAAATATAGTTGTTTTATTATAAATCTTAAAGATTGGTTAACATTATTAATAAGCCATGTATTAATTTCAGTTTAATTTAATTAGTAATTAAGTTTTTCCGAACTTTTTATTATTCGCTTTGAACGCGAAGAAATGATAGAATCCATGCTGTTGTGTGATATGGATCAATAAATTAATTATATAACAAGAAATCAAAATTCTCTTTGATCATTGATTAACTCAAACTATGGTTAAATATAAATAATGATACAACATTTATATAAAGCAACTAATATTAAATATTAGAAGAGAAATGTATGCCCAATGATTCTTGAGAAGTTTTTGAAAACTTTTCTTTTTTCATTCCTCGTTGATATTTTGTCAGTTTTTAGGAAAAAAATTCGTTTTTTTTATCAGTTCTTTGCTTCGATATGATATTAATTATTACATTCAAAATTGCTATATTTACTACTTTTGATTGATTTTTTCATAATCATTTAAAAAAATTAATTTGTAAAAATATTAGACATTACTGTTTGCGAATTTTTATAATTTATTGGAACACAGAAGTTTATGTCATCGCCGGAGACACTGGACGTTTCACGTGATTTGAAAAACAGTCCAGATTCAACAGATCGTAAGAAAGCAACTCATTTAAGATGTGAACGACAACGTCGAGAAGCTATTAATGTTCGTTAGTTTTAGTTAATTTTAGAATGTAAAGTTTATCAATTAAAAATAATTGAATTATGTTTGAGTTTCATGTGAAAAAATGCTAATAATCTCTTTTCGTATGCTATTTTTCAAATTTTCAAATTGATTTTTAAATGCACTACGACTTGAGCATCAGTGATCTGGACTATTTTACTTTCATCATTGTTGTCAGTATTAACTGTTCCTTCTCGATTATCTATGGTAGCATCGATTGGGAATGATTTTACTGTCTTCATTTAATGATTTCCAGTTACTTGCTTAGGATCCGAAAGTTCAAAAAGCTTTCTGTATAAAATTTATGCGCAATAAGTAGAATTTATTTTATTCTGAAATAATGTTATCTGAATGTTTGTTGCAGAAAATTCACATTAGATGGCATTATTTCATCAAATTTTTTACGTCAAAATTTTCAATTTCTTCTAATAATTTAGATTGGATATCAAGAATTGAAGGAATTGCTGCCGGCATCATTATCACCCACTGGTTGTAAAACGACTAATGCAGCAATTCTGTTTCGTGCAGCGGATTATTTAAATCAGTTAAAAAAGGAAGAAGAAGACCTACATGGAACAATTTCTCAGCTAGCTGCACAGGTCATAATTTCTCTTTCATCTGCTCATTTTTTTAGTATTTTACATTTGACTTTTTTTGCATTTTTTCGACACTTTTGTTTATTTAGGTGTCAGCACTTGAACTTATCGCCAAGCAATATGAGAGCATGGCCATAAGCAGTTGCACATCCAACAGATCTTCACTTCAATGTCAAATTGTGTGTAACTTTTGTTTTATAAAACCAAAATCAAACTTTGATTTTTGTTATTCAAGTTACAAATTAGTCCTTACTACAAAGGATTTGTGATCTAATAAGAATGAAATAAGCTGAATAAATTATGTAATGGAGCAAGACAGAAGTAGTCATTTTGTTTTTAATTTTTGTCATTTCAAAGATATTATTACTTTTTAAATGATAATTGTTACAACTTCAGTATATGATTCATCTGTCCATATAAACTATTTTCAGATGCAAGCTTTTCTTGATTCATGCTTTGCTTCATTCCGCAAACAAGTGAATGTTTCCAGCTTACAATCTGTAATAGAGACACTGCTACCTTGGGTGGAGATCCTTGATTATGATGTTAGTTTCCTTATTGTTCTTTCCATCTTTATTTCATGAGATATTTTGTAAAAATTTCTCTTTAATGCGATATTATATTACAGAGATATAATTGTACTATTTTACAGAAAATCTCTCGGGATGCATTGGACGCTGTGTATAAGTGTTGACGACTGGATAGTTTAATACTTGTTTCATATTTATTTTGCTAAAGAGTGTGATAAATACTAGTGTTCTTAGTTTATAATAATTCATTTTCTTTAGCACTCCTACCGACTGAGCAATCTTTTTGTTTAAAATTTGTAGAAAATGGTTGCATGCCAGATTATCAGTAATTACCAATATTTTTTTGATGAACAGTATTTGATATTATGACAGGAAATTCTATCGGGGATTGATAGGATAACTGAGATCATTCGATTATTGAATGTATTTATACATAATTTCCCTCAGAAGTGATTATGTCTCTAATTATTTAGGAAACTGACGATGTTAACCAACAATTTATTTTAATTAATAGATTTGGTTGTAGTTCATGAAACATATGTCATAGAATACTTTTTTATCTTCCTTACTTATTTCACTGAACCAACATTTCTTTAACTTTTTAATCTTGTTTAATTATGTTTCGATCACTTTTTTTGTCAAGTTGTAGGAAAGTTGATTCATTGCCTTTTTTGTTTATTTGGGAATTTGAAATGAATTTGAATGCAAATTAGTTGAATTCATTGAATAAAGCCTTATTTTAGCATATATGTTGCATACTTGACTCACCTCAAAGTGTTTAAATTTGAATTTTCATCGTTTCACATCTGCGAGTTTTGACAGTAATTGTAGGAGCTAAGGGAAAGGTGATATGAAAAATAAAGAAGTGAAGTGAACAGTGAAATTTGAAGTTGCTTCATCTGGTTTCTGGAGAAAAGAAGCTTTTATTAAATGCTAGACATACATTTCCATTCAGAATTAAATATAAATGAGTGTATCGATGATAGATCGTAATTAAATGGAAATAAGTGTATCGACAACGGCTCGTAATTTGTTAATCTTTTAGATTCGTAGTTGGATATCTATGGTGTTAGGTTAGGATGAATGACTTCGTGAATAAATGGACAACTTATAATATTTGGTTAATTTCACTAATTAACAGTTAATTTTACTAATTAACAAGACTAACAATCTTTGACAGAAAAAATAATGCAGGCTGCTGGATGGTTCAATTAATTTACTAAACGAAAGATGGAATTATCAGGTAAATATGGTTACACTAGATTATGGTTACACTGGAATGAATTGTATAACAATAATTCAAATTACTTAGCAAGATTTTGATAGCGTTTACTGGTGATAAGTACATATAAATGTGATTTAAATAGTTTCAGCCGCTCGGGATAACTGTACTTCTTTACCCATCTTCATTTCGTGTGTATTTCATGAAATTTACTTAGAAATCTCTCTTATCAACACTTCTGTGCAACTTTTCTTTCCGATCATTTTTACCTAGAAAAACGTTGATAAAATTTTCGGTTGGCTAGAAAACATTAATAAAATTTTCGGTTGATATGTACCATTAACATTAGTCTTTCTTATTTAGTATGGAATGCATGGTTCTATGTAGTATTATAAATTGTAAGTAAATATATCTACTTACATCGTTTGCATCGTTTTTCTTTTCTTCTCTTATGAACTTATAAAATTTGGAATCTTTTTTTTCAGAAGATTCAAGAATATATTGCTTCATCAGAAATCCGTCATATCATTATACATCTAATTCCGTTAGATTCTGATAAGATAAGCAGCATTGAACATCCATCCGATATTAGTGATTTTATGATCACTTTAATATTTCGGAGAATGAGAGTGATGATTAATGATTATAACAGCTATGATAACGATGATAAGGTTTATGGTAATGATTTCTGTCGAGAATTTTTTTTTAACTTTTTTCATTTTTTCTTAGACTGTATTGTTTTGTGTTTGTTTCGATTGATATGTATGTATCATTTGCTTTTTTTCTCATTTGAATTTTCATTGATAGCAGAAATAGGATTGTCGATAGAGCTATATTCTAGTCTTAGCAGATTGTTTCTAGCATGTTGTGTTATCGAAATAATCACACAGATTAAAAAAAAATTCGATTCCAAAAAAGTGTAATATTAATATATTTTGCGTTTATTCTTTTCTGTTCACAAAAGATCAATTTGGCCAGCACGGAACACTTTTCTATTCTTCCTTCTTTTTCTTAATTGATTATTTCTTTTGAATCGAATTTTATTATTTCAAGTGCAAATTTATTTTCTGCATTGAAACATGGAAAAAATTTCCTCAGCATATTTTAGTGATATAAATTTTCGTTAATATCAATACCACTACTACTTGGTACTTTCAATCAAGCATTAAGCGACTTTTTTTTAATTAGCTCTTAGAATCTTCCTTCAAGTAAAATTCTATTCGATCCACTCACTGTTAGGCTCTAACTGGTAGTTGATTTATGTACAGCATTTCAAATCGTTTAGAATTATATATTAACGTTCAAAACTTCAATATTGCATCTCGAAATCAGGCTTTGTTACTTGAAAGGAATGAGAAACAGCATCTTATGGTATCAATAATTATTAAATTACTTGATCTTTAATAATTAGTAAGGCATAAATGCATATATACATTTTTTTCCAGGCGTAATCAATTATTTTTTATAAGACTTAGAATAACTTCTAAAAAGTGTAACCAAAATTGTTCGGATTCTTTTTTTAACTTCTTAATTTCACCATAAAATCTGTACTCTTTATTTGTTTGGTTTGCTTTTTTTTTCTTCTTGATAATCTTTGCGCCGTTTTTAATTTTTAGGTTGGAATTCTATAGCAATATTTGTAAGTTTTCTTTATTTTCATCTTTATTAGCTTTTTAATTTCTTTCGGCAACATATGGTTCCGGAATAAATTCAGTTGAGATCGTTTTGCATATTTTGCTGAATTCCTCATAATTTCAACAAATCGCTTGAATCTTCAGATTTGATTCGGATCAAGTTTGGTAAATTTATTTCAGAAGATGTTTGTTGGGAATGGGGATACTGCCCTTAATATAGGAAAAGTCGTATCTTGATATATCGGAAATTTAGAAATATATTCTCTTCTTTGTTGTTTGCACTCTTGATTATAATCTTCCCCCGAAGCAGATGATTTCATACCAAACTTGATCTGAATATGAATCATATTTAAAGATTCAACCGGCTTGTTGAAATTATGAAGAGTTCAGTCGTTTTTGCATTAAAAAGCTGAACTAATAGAAGTAGAAAAAATGAGAAGAAAATGTAGCACATATTCAGCCTAAAATATTTATATTTCAAACAACTTCAGGAATAAAAAAAAAGTGTAAGAATACAAATTGCTTCAGTTTAAATGCAACATTGGGTCAATACATGTTTAAACGAATGATTTCGGCACTCGTTTTTGTTTTTTACTTTTATTGTAGATTCTTTTAAATAAAAATGTGAACAAAAAAACATTGTGCCTGCATGAAATTTCAAAAGACTGAAATATCATGTAACAATTTATTGCCCTGAGTTTTTGATGCAAAACAATGAAATAAATGCGACTTATAGTTACAACAAGTTATAATATACATTTAATGCCTCCATTACCTCAAATGATATCGAATAAAGCTGGATTTGCAGTTTTCAGATTTGCATAGTCGTATAATTCGATCTTTCGAGGATTGAAAAAATTTTCAACTATCTGAAGTAGTTTTTAAAAGCTTCAAAACTGAAAATTTTTTATACACAAAGATTTACAAGAATAATATATGTATGTGGCAAATATATTGACGTTATTCCAAAGTGATCTACCTATGATAAATGTAAAAAGTACGTATAAATTTCTGGAAGATTCATAAAAGAACAACAGGTCAAATTAGGATGACTGTCCTAAATGATCAGACCGATAACTGTCGTTGCTTTGATAATAATGCGTAATATATCATTAATGCTTATTATATTAGCATAAAAACTAGCTACTTTTGTTAACTACTTCCAATTACTTTTGCTGCAGCAGTTAGAAAAATCATTTTGTTCCTTTCACTGCGCTATTATTAATGTTTACACCACATACGGACTAAGAAATTATGAGCTTTATATATCTCTCATATTCCCAAAGCAATTACTCGAAATTAAACAAGATACCTGCTTCCAACGTTTTCTTTCGAATCTTTCCCCATTTTCTGCGATCAGAACGAATGCTGCATAAAGTGTCTCATAAAATTGTCTCGTAAAAAAAATGTCTCATAAAAAAAAATTTTTCAAATCTCATGAAATAAGCATTTGATTAAACTTTAATTTTCTGTATTTTCTTCAAAAAATTAGATTACTAGCACTAATAGATCTTACCACTGGCGGCGATAACAGATAGTGTAAAATTGTTATAACGAACAACTCGACCCCACTTGTAATTGCACTTTACACAGTATAACTGTAAAGATAAATTAAAAATAAAAATTATAAAAAATAGTGCTAGATTTCTAAAATGTTTAATATGTTTATTCAAAAATAAAATGCATCAAACTGAATATGATATATAGTACTACAATTTAAAAACATACCGATCCAATGCCTTTTAACTGATAACGAGCTTCCCGTTCTACCATATCTTTTGGAAATGCTCGTTGACTTGAACGAGTCCAAATTTCTTTGCAAATGCAAAGATACTGCGGACCCGTGGGTGTTACGACAATGTCACTGCTGTTACAAATGATTGCATCACATTTTCTGGAAATTAAAATAAATACGGCGCGGTTGGACATAAATGTGAACCCATAATATGAGATCGAGATATTGCCAAAGTCTCTTCCATGAATAAAGCAAAATGTCCAAATTAAATCTGTTGAATATGATCGGTACTAAATCTGTTAAATACAACAATGTAATCATGTAGTATTCTAACTATAGAAGTTCAGGAAGTATCTAAAGCTCGCATAGTTCCTCAATAAGCGATAAACGACTGTGCTGAAGAATTGGTGTCAACATGTATTTAATGACTACTTCAAATATAACTGATTAATTTTAATCAAGATAAGGACAGCAACATGAAAACTATGTCATGAGATTACAAATCGAAAGTGAAAGCAAGAAACTAACACATATATCAGATTCACAACTGTTCGTTTTTCAATGATAAAAAAGGTGCCACATCAAAACTGCAATTGGAAATAAAATCGAAAATAACACTAACTTGCACAACAATGTGTACCCAATAGAAGTCGGTGCAATTTTTTTCTCATCCAGCAGCAATTTTTTTCGGATTCGCTCCACAGTATTCTGTTCCATGCGTTTTAATACCTTAATTTCCTACATTATAGAATATAGAATTATCACATTTAACTAACTGTTTTTTTATTTTTGGTAAATAAGCATAAGCAAAAATTTTTTTTGTGAAAAACATATGAATTGGACATTCCGACTTTCTGACATATACGTTTAATAAACAGTAAGGATTCGAGATGAAAAATCGGAAGTGGAAGAAACGGATAAAATGTAATCAAAATTATTGGTTTTATTTTCCTCAAATTTCTTTTTTTCCTTAAATATACACTAAAAGTATGAGACTGAAATTAATATTTCCTTTATACCTTTTCTTGAAACCAATTTGGTGGTTTCTGATGGATCAACTCCACGGCACTTTGCATAATTTGCTCTCGGATGATATTATTTTCCTCACGAACTTGCAATTTTGGATCGCATGTTAGCAAAATACAACGTGAATTTGTAGCTCGAGCTCGTCCTAAAAAACTTTGGCATATGCTGGTAGGAAAGAGAATGAAACTTTTTTCTATCAGTAACTCTTTTGTTGACCAATAAAAGCTAATCTCAACTGTTTTCCTGGTTATGCAGAAATAAGATTTACAAATAAGAGTTATACGTTCCATATAAACCAAGCAACTATTTGCAGTAATGCTGTCAGGATAATTCTATTCTAAAATTTTTATGATGAGAGTATGAAAAGGGTAGTTTTATTTCTAATTATTCAATTACAATAGCTCACGTTTTGGAAGAAAAAAATATAACAATGCGCGGGTAACTCTCAAGTAAGAAATAAATGCTGAATTCGTTGAATAAAAGCTTAAATTACGAATCTTTTCGTTGCGCATGTGCAATTTCATTGGTTACGTAATTGTATTTGATGACAAGATTGCATTTCGGGATGTCGATGCCTTCTTCTGCAACCGATGTTGCGCATAAAATTTTGATTTCACCCGACGTAAACCGCGCCAGTGTATCGAGCTGTTGACCGATAGATTGACCACCGATCTCGCCTGATGCATTGACGCCTTCAAACAAAAATTAAAGTTAAAAGTGGTGGAAAGTGAAAAAAGATTCGAATTCTGATATGTTTTTTTTTTACAACAGAAATCAAAATAGAAGATACGGGAGGAAAATAAATATAAAGAAACATTTGCCTCAATTCTTTGTCATGAAGACTTATCTGACCCACTTCATTTAAACAACGCAACCAGTGCGAAATTCATTTATATGACTATCAGTAAAACGCTTTTACTCTTTCTTCACTTCAAGACAAGTCCCAAAATGTTCTACTTTGTACATTGTGGAAATTTCATCATGAAAAAGTAAATCATTATAAATCGATTGAATAATAAAATACTCAATGACTAGCTTTTGAAAATGATATCAATTCTAAACGTTTCCAATAAATCAAAAAAGCATACAAATTAGATATTTTTTCCTAGAAACCTAAGAAATTTGGTTTTTGAAAACTACATTCATTTTTTCTGAATTCACGGATTTCATAGATTCACATATATTCACTTTATCCATGTGAAATTCCATTTCTTGCTTTATTTTAAGAATTGCACCTGTAATGAAATCCGATTTAATATCCAACATTTGCAAACTTTCATTTTTATTCAGTTCTTTTGATAATCGCTTCGCAAAATTTCTTGTCCGCACAAAAATAATTGCACGCCCGTCATTCTGTTTAGCAAATTGATTGCGTAATTCACTAAAATTCGATTTTTTAAGAATTTTGAATTGTACCCACAACGAAAGACGACTTCATATTCAACATCTGCAAACTACCATCTTTATTCACTAAATCTTGAACAAAATTCATAATTCAAAAAGCCTCACTTTTGATTCTGGAAGAAAAAGGCAAAAAATTACCGTAAAAGTTCACTGTATAGTTCGTTATCTGAATTATTTCCAACAAAAAATTGCAGAGGGCATGCTGAAATAACGTATAAATGAAATAATAAAACCAATAACCAAAATAATAAATATAAATAAATATATGTGAAAATAATTTTAGTTTCAAAACAATGTTAATTGGTGAAGAACAATACCGAATAAAGGCAGAAGATAATCATCAGATTTAATATGTAAAAATCACACCTGGAAAATGATAACATTTCTAAAAAATAAGTTTAAAATCAAACCGAAGTAATGTATCGGAAAAAGAGATACCATGCATGATATTCACGAGTTCCTGATCTGCAGCGTGTCGAACGACGTTAAATTCGTTTTCAAAATACTTCTTGGCAACATATGAAGGAAAATGAATGTAATATTCTAAGGTGCGAGATAAGATCTGAAATTTGATCAGAAATCCTGACACTGAAGCAATGACTAGATGACATTTCAACTGTAACTAAAGACACATTTAAATTATAACTGGTAGTTCACATTTAAAGATGTATCATCTTGTAATAACGCAAACCAATGCCGAATATTATGGTGCGCAATGGTGAAAAAATATATGGAATAAAAGCGAATTATTTTTTTTAAACTGTGCTCTAAATAACTGCACGACTTCTGCATATCAATATATATCACACTTTATCAACTTGTCCGAAACTTCGAGTAAGCTGATAAAATGTAATTGCATTGCACTTTTACAGTAATCTCTTACAGTAGAATATTTTTCATACTATTATTCGTAATTTATGTTTAAACACTTATTTAAAGAATAATCGAATATTGAATATTTAGCTAAGCATCAAGGCGATTATTTCAACAATGCCATTCATTTTAAATTTGAAACATACTGCAATGAACTGCAAGCACGTCATTACAATAATACGGTTTTTTCTCTCAAGCTTTCCTGCGGGAACAAACTTGGCAAGCAGTTGTGAAAACCACGTTTCGTATACTGAAATACGGTATATATTTTAAAATTTTAAAACAGATGAACAAATTTCCTAAATTAGTTGAATTCAGAAAACAATACAAGAAAAGCCAGCGACATGAATAATTTCTCGCAATCAAAATATTAACTTTCAAAAACATTGACAAGAACTAACCTTGCGAGTATTTATCATGAGGCGGATTTTGTAATCTTTGGAGCATATCTTGGTTCGAGTGCTCAAATGTTTTATCGGACATAGAATCTGATTCCGCTGAAATGAAAAACACATATAATATCATCCATATTAGTTTTTAATAAAAAAACAAGTTCGATTCGCGATTCAGTTAAAATATCCAATTCAAATTCGACTGAAAATTTGTGCTAATGATATAGATTTCAATAAGACTCGCTAAAAATGCAGCTTCAAACATAAAGCAAAGCGAGATAGTCTAAAATGCATTTAGAATACCGGATGGCATGATTGTAAATGAGAACAAACGAATAGTTTTGAATAACTAAATCAAATTATCTACCAATCCTGCTCAAAATAGCTTCAAGTCGAATGAAGAGATCCAAAATACCAGCAGCTACTGAATCAGTGGTTATACGAGATGCGACTAGTTTCGTCTCTATAAAATGTTTTTCAGTCTCATTAAAGAATTAAAAACTCAATAAAATGAAACTTTAGTTGAAACTGAAAGGAGCTTGTGAATGAATAGCAGGGCAAAACTGCAACAGTGAAGTCACTCGTATGTGAATACAGCCGTCAAGATATTGTTAATGTAATTTTTGCTAAGTTCTATTTCAGCTACTAATATAGATAGATTAAGATGATGTTTCCAGACATTCAAAAAAAAAAATCTTTAAAATTCTTACCATCAGTAACAGAAGTAAACGCGCGAAGTTCTTCGATATTTTCATGAACGTAACTTGGAACCGTGATATCCAAATTCGCACATATTTTAATGAAATGTTCCAATGCTTCGGAAACATTTTCAGCGTCGCCAATACCTAATGAAGCAGTCAAGCCCACAACCTGCAAAATGCTTGCTTTAAAATTGAAGATTGCAAGTTCAACTGACAACAGAACCAAGTATCTATAATTTGAAAATTTGCTAGCACATTTCTAATATCTATCTGATTATTTAGTTCAGCAATAACAACTTTTAAAAAACTCGCGTGCTATTAAAATCGCTTACTAGTCGACACTATTTAATTGATTTCATCGATTTTAATTCCCGAATTAAAAATTGACAGCTACACTAACTTGTCAATAATAATGCTTCCTATCAATATCCAGACAACGCAAAAGAGCAATCTTTTTCGAAAACAATACCTGAGGTAGGCGTTTTCCGTCCAAAATCTTACCAGTATGCTTCATATCGTGGTAGCTATTCATAATTACTGCAACAGAAAATTTTTAACGGAAAAGTGTTTCCTAGCACAGCAGACAATTTTTCGGCGTTTGTAATTGAATTAAACAGTTCAACAATAAGAGAATAAATTACTGTTTTTATTGTAATTATGAGTGACAAAGATTTAAGAATACCATTGTAAGGATGATTGCCATCTGCATGATGAGCTTCATCGAAAAACATTAAGGAAAAAGAAGATAACGAAAACAGCAAACCATCACCATCATTACAAGAGTTTAAGAGATTCCTGAAAATGTTGAAATGATAGAACAGCGGCTGGAAATGTCTTATCACCAAACAGCACTCGACTGTAAGTGATTATAAGCGCTAACTTTGGATGCAGTGCAAAAATGTTGTACGCATAACAAATCAGTGCTCATAAAGTACGCATAACAATACTAATCAATTTATAAATCAAGCAACATAGCGATGCGAAGCAATATTTAGCGAGGAATGAAAGGAGTATGGTTTAAATTTCTTGAAATTATCGTCTGAAATCAACTTATTTGAGAATCCGGATGTTTTTTAAAACTTCCTATACTTCCCAAAAAATAAAAGTTTTTAAAGAATGAGCCGTGAAGACACTAACACAATAAGTTGAGGTGTGATAACGACAACATCGTGAGCAGCAATTGTCGCCGCAATTGGTGTATTTACAGTTATACCGCTCAAAGAAATAACTTTCCAACGATGTCCAACAAATTTCTCCAACAACTTCGCCTGTTGCTCCAGAAATGCTGTATTCGTAACGAAGAAACAAATCTGAAACTTTTCCCTTACTTTGATATGAATTGACAACGAACAGAAACTTATCCAATATAAAAGCAATTGTAATATATGTATCCGATCCAAATTTATATTGATTTACATTGACAGAAATATTGTTGGCGGCTTTATCACGCCGGTAATCTTTCATTTTGAAAAAAGGACATTGACAATGTGATGCAATTTTACAATTACCTTCATAAATTATTGTGGAAACAATGAAAATGACAGAAGGAATGGAGAATGAGAATTTGCTGCCTAAAATTTCTGATGAAAGAAGTAATAATATGAAATTTGTTTTTGGGCTCAAAGAGAATAGAGGAAAGAAAAATCAGCATCTTTTTTTATACTAAAGATAATATTTGTATTAAACACAAGAGAATATTAAAGACATTTTCCTAAATATGCAAAATTGAAATTGTAAATTCATTAAAAGCTTTGAAGTACTTTCGTGTAGAAATTATTTTTTCTGCCCATTACGAGATGATTTCGCGCGATTGATGCCGCTACCATAGTCTTGCCTGATCCTGTTGGCGCACAAATCAAGACATTTCGTCCTTCATAAGCTGGTTTAGCCAGTTCTTCTTGGTATTTTCGCAAAACGATAATTTCACCTGCATAGAACTTTTTCCTAATCTATATATTTCATCTTACAATGCAATTTATTGTGCAGATAATTTTTTATCCCATTTTTAGCAAATTTCGTCCGCAATAATGTAACAATTAATTTATCGAAATATAATTTGTATTTCTCGAATCACCCAACAAAAACCCACTAAATTTCCTGCATTTTCAATGCAAGTATTCTCCACAAAAGTGACCAACTTGAAATGAAAACAAAAATAGACTGATCCGGTAACAGCATCATTGAAATTATTATGGGGAAAAATAACAAAACCTTCGTAAATATCATCCTCGCCTGAATCTGATGTATCAGTGGGAAAACGCTCATATTGTAAATCCGTCACGCATACCTTATCCAATTTATTTGATATCGACTCCATAATTACATTAGCTACTGGGATATTGCAGTCGCAAAAATAAAATTTCCCTGGAAAAAAAAAATAACAGAATTATGAAAATGTGATATCAAATCGCTATCGCCAAATATGAGATGCATGCTTGATATGATATAGCTGAAGACTGAGACAGATGCAAAAAGAAAATGAATTGATGAGCATTTTCTTCCTCAATCTTATTTTCTAAATACATGGATTTATATTAGATTGACTTAAAGAAATATGAAAGATCTAGATGAACTACAACGTTTTCCAAAAACATGAAATGTAAGATCAATGCTGCTTGAAATGAGATATAAAAAACCATCCAATATGTCATAATTAAGTGTATTGCAAAATCTGTTTCTCCAAAGTAAAAATATCATGAAAGTAAAATGCCTTTAAAAAAATCACTGTAAAATGAAAAGTGGCGGCACACTCTTAGTTTTTATTAATGAAATGTTTACAGAATGAAGTCTAAACCATTTCATTGAGGAATTTAAAAAAATGAGAAAACAGTAAGATGGATATATTAAATCTTTATTCGTCCCAGTTCTCCTAAAAAGAAAAATCAAAAATTTCAACCAGACATACTTTATAAAACTTATTCATGTACCGTACTCATTTGCCGACCGAAATTTATGATCTAAATTTCACCACTAGAAAATTTCCTCATTAGATTTAAAAAATACAACAAAAAATTTATCCATAATTTCTGTTTAAGAATTTCCCTTTAAAACTATAAAATAAAACTTTCCTTTAAGTACAGATCTTGAAGCAGAATTGTAGAAAGTTAAAAAATGGTTTATTACAGATATAGAGAGCAAAGAATAGTTAATATTGATACATGTAGCAGTCAACCAAACCTGTTGTTGTCCTCCCGCGTTCATCCAGAAACAAACCTGAAGTGAAATCAGTTCGATTAAGAAATGCAATCATTAGTTAATCATCGTTCTATTCTCTAAGATTTATTTGCAAAAATGTCTTTAAAAAACTTACAGTAGGGTAACATGGAAAATTTTTCAATCGAAAAACATATTCAATCAAAACGTATAATTAGAAAGTTACTCAAGAAACTAGTATTGTAATCAATCCATAATAAAAAAAAAAAAACATTTTTATATATCCATCCTTTATGGCTATGATAACAATCATCCAATGAGCAGGTTCTAGAAGCGAATAAAAAGAAAAAAGCTTAACAGCCTTATTTATTGCTAAGCATGACTATTTTATTATTAATCCAATCGC
>JARVGP010001144.1:0-21088 GCA_029876185.1 Mansonella ozzardi
ATTATTATTATTATTATTATTATTATTATTATTATTGTTATTATTATTATTGTTACTATTATTATTACTATTATTATTATCACTTCAAGTTCCGAATTCAATTTTCATGTGCTTTTGTAAGTTGTTAGTTATTGTAGAACTCGAAAACTTTCTTAAGTTGGAATTACTTGAGGATTTTTTTGCAGTAAAGATTATTAAAAAAGTCGTATTATAAAAACTGATTTCAGCGCATGCGGCACTGACCGAACATAAATAATAAAAAACAGTTCGGTAAAGTAAAAGGGAAGTTTAATCTATTCTGTCACAGATTTTTTTTTTTGTTGTTGCAACTATTCAAATTTACAATTAGCCGAGCATTTTGCAATACTCTTCCTTGCATCAAATGATCAATGACGAAAGTATTTTTACTTTTCTTCTTTTGAAACTGTTGGAATATCCGTAAAAGTTTACTTTTTGACAGTATTTTGTTGACAAAAAAATAGACAAATCATTCTTTATTCTTTTGTTCTGCAACAATGTTTAAATCGTAAAAAATATATTAACATGAAAATGATAATTATGTTTAAAAATAAAAAAAAAATTTATTGAATGCCGATGCAAAAGTAGCGAACAATTTTTTAAGCATTGCAGTGGTTCAATTTTATCATAAATAAAAAAAAATTTTACATGCATATTTGTATCATAAAAGTCATAAAAAATTTTACATTCATATTTGCTTTGTAAGTTGATTTCTCATTCATACATACGCATTTGCAGTTGCATTTCTTGGATGTAAGTGGAAAATAGAGCTTTTATGTATGTTAAAAACGAAACAGTAAAGGTCAAAGATAAATGAAAGTATAAATAAAAGCTTATGGGCTTATATCATTTCAATGTTTATTTTGTCGAATTCTTAAAAAGTTATGTCCGGCTGATCATGTGACTATATTTATAGTAGAAATAAACAGCAAACCAAAACATTTTTAAGTAATTAAACTTCACATGCGAAACATTCACGGAATGCTTGAAACATGCTTCAGTGATTACCCATTAAGAATGATTGCACTATTATGAATGTCTTAGAAATCCTTTAGTCAGAAGAGCAAGTTCTATGTGCTATACTTTGATAAATTAGCATTAGCATTGACAGGACCTCTCCATTTCATTAAATATTTCAACATTAAAAAACTGACTGAACCAAAACAAATATATAGATTGAGAAGCTGCCTTGAAAATTAGGCTTTCAAATATTTCCACAAAAGAATAATAAGTTTGAAATATAGATCACGGATGTGGGATAGAATGGACAGATTATAAACAACCTGGGTAAAAGACAGTTTCTGACTACAAGTATCAATTTTTAAGTTGTTAAGGACAAGTTTGGACCACGTATGAGTTTTTAAGTTACTAATTTCAAATTTCACAAAATTTTCCATCAAGCTATTAATTATGTTCGAATTGAAAGTATTACTCATTTCTCATCACTTTACATCAAATTATAAGATGGAAATTTTATTTTTGTTAATCAACAAATAGCACATTATTATTGCTTACTAATTTAACTTTCCTACTTTTAACTTTAACATCTTCCATCACTTCTATCACTCGTATTTTTAATTCTCGCTTTTCATTTCTTCGATGCTTTTTATTGGACCATTGGTATAGTATAGCTCGAAAAAAAATTGCTCATGAAAGATAGTTTTCATTCTAACAATTTATCGATCATAGTACAAATACAAACATTTTACCCAGCAAACATATGCAGATACCAAACATTTTCGAAAAAAAATATTCATATTTTTCATAAGTTCCTTTTTGCACCTATTTACATCTCGTGAACGGTTTCTTACGCATAAACTTTGTCTCAAACTGTTCTTAAGCACATAGTTGCAGTTGCTTCAGCTAAACTTTCAATCACGTAGGCAGCACATTCTAACAAATGAAAGCATTGTAGTCAACATTCCAATTTAGTAATGTTATATTCATTAACTAATAGAAAAAAGCAAGAAATTAGTACAGAAGATATGAAAAGATAGCAATAAGCAAGATGTTATAAAGAAATAAGAACCATTCAAAACAGCTACATTTAAATGAGCGCAAATGGTGCAGTCTATAGGTGCAATTTTTCAATCATAACAAAAAAAAGACAACAGAAAACTAATAATTATAAGAGAAAAAGATAAAAGAGCCGAAGAAAAAAAGAACAAATGTCGGAAAAAGATATGAGAACAAGAAAGAGAACAGGAAATAGGAATTAAAGGAAAAAGCAATCATAAATTGTGACAACCATGCAATTAAAGTTAAATTAAAGGGAAAAGTGGAAGTTCAGAACAAGCAAATAAGGGTAAATTGAAGACGAAAAAAGAGTAAGCATGGTTCAGAAGTGGGCAAAGCAACATTTATGACACTAAAGCTCGACTGTCCACTCGTTTGAAAGAGCAAAAAGAGACGTTTTTTCTCATTTTCGCTATGATCATCTATCAGAAGTTAAAAATATACATTTCCAGAAAAAATTTGTGTTCGAGCCTAGCCCAGGCTTCAACAGTTGATGTTATGTTGGTGAGGATGCAAATATTCAATGGAAATAGTCAATTGATATGGTCTGCATGATTGGAAAAAGCATTAATAAAGTCGATCTCATAGTTTTCTCAATAAGTAAATTTCTTTCAGGCCAATAACATCGTTTGGGATATCCACGCAGTCAGTTTGTCGCTGTCTGTTCCAGTTTTCATCCTTTTTCCAATAAATACAAGCAATCGGGATTGTGAAATTAAAAAATAAAAAAAATGAAAGAAATGAAAAAAAGCAAAAAAAAGAGAAAAGAAGCAGAAGGAAAATAAAACATAAAAAACAAAAAATAAATAAGTAATGAATAAGAAAATGAATTGAAAAAATAAAAAAACAAAAACAATAAAAGCAAAAAAATTAAAAATTATTCAAAAACTCAAAAAAACTTTTTATTGTCTGAAAAAATCAATTGAATTCAAAATTTGGAAGAGAAAAATAAAGTAGTTTTGGGACTTTATAACTTGTATAATTGCATAGATGATTTGCAATCGTATTATAAAAATTGAGAAAAAATTTTTTTGACTCAGAAAATTTGATCATAACTTGTTGGCAGAAGATCAATTTGAATTCAATTGTTTCTTCTGTTATTTTACCAGCCCCATTGCGGACAAATAACTTTTATTGAAAGTTGCTTTAATTCATTTATTTTGCAGTGAAGTTTATATTAAGTGTTTCTATTGGTTTTATGTTACTAATAGTTTTAGTTCTTTATTGTTTAAAACTTTTAACAAATACTGTATACTGTTTTTCAGTTTATTTATGTTTATGAATTATTTTTAAAATATTTCCATTGAGATTGTTTTCATTTATCTAACGTTGTTAATTTTTTTTCTTATATTTGTTGTGCATGGGTACCAATTTGTAGAATATTTAATTGTGTGGATGCAACTTGTAAAAAAGGTTCTTGAGTTTTGCTAAATGATGCCTGTTACTGTTATGTGAATTGTAATTTTGGCAGAGATGAACAAAGATAGATGTAGAAAGATAGATATCATCTTTCGATATATTGTTTTTTTGAATTAAGCTGGTGTTTTTCATGCATTATAAAAAACAATAAGCTTTCGGAATTTTTAGAAATTTTTTTAAGTTCTTGGATTTCTCACAGTGCTTTTTAAATCTTCAAATGAATTTCTCCTTTTACTTTTGAAATAATTTTGAAATATTATTTCAAAAAAAAAAATTCAAAACTTTTATTTTTAAAATTTTGAAATACTTGTGAAAATGAACTCTTGATCTCTTTTACTTAATTTTTGAAATACATCTCATAAATAACAGAATTTTGGATTTTCTAAAATCTTTTGGAAGTTTGTGAATTTTTTTATTTTTAAAGTTTGCTATTTTTCGAATTTCTGAACTTGTATTACTTCAAACTTCGATTACTTTCTGAACTTTTGGAATTTTCGAAATATTTCGGGATATTCTTTGGTTTCAATTTTTACTTCAGTTTGTAAACCAGAATATGTCATTTTTTGATTTATTTAAATCATTTTAAATTTTGAATTCTTTTCACTAGTTTTTAAGCCATTTTGAATTAATCTGTATCATAATTCAAGTTTTAGCAGTATTTTGATATAGATCATGATTTTTTTGAAACATTTCTCTTTTTTTTTTTATTTTCAATTTTTAATTTTCCTCAGTTTTTTGATTGTTCTTTGAAATTCTGGAATATTGAATTTATTCGTGAAAGGTGTACAACGTATCTGTTTTCAGCTTCAACTTTTACTGTTGCATGCTTATTTTTGTTGATATGACTTATTATTGTTGGGTAATATTTTAAATTGTTTCCAGTTACCAAATCATTGTTTATTAACTTTTTTGTTTTGCATGGTTTTTTAGTTGTTTTACTCTGCATGCTTTCTGTCAATTTTGCTGGTCTAATAACAGTAATTTACATCGTTCTTAGTGTATGTTTTATTTTGTTTTTAGTAATTGCATGCTTACTTTTGTTAATCTAACTTATTTTACTGGACTGTACTTGAATTACTTGCAATTTTTTTGTTTTGCATTTTTGTTTATTTCTACTTTTCGCATACCTTTTGTTAAAAAAAAAAAAGCAATGTTGTTGATGCAGGTCTTTTTATGGTTCTATTACTTCTATATTCTTTTTTTAATTAATTATTTATTATTATGAGTTCAATCAGCTTAATTTGGTAATTTTGATTGCTCCAAAGATCTCAATTTGATAATTTTGATTGATTCGAGAAGCTTAATTTGACAAGCGGGTTCGAAAAGCTAAATTTGATAATTTCGATTGATCCAAGAAGCTTAATTGGATAATTTTGATAACTTTAACACTATATGATAATTTTTTATGATTTGGTTTGTAGGATGATGTTGTATTACATGTGTTTGGGAGTCAAGAAACTTAGTTTCAATTCAAGCGCAACAAAATTTAAATAAATGAGGATTTTAAATACTCGAAATTCAGCCTATATCTCCTTATAAAATTCAATTTAAAATATTTAAATGAAGGTGAAAGAAATGCGAATTCATACTTTGAAAATTCAAATGATCTGGAAAAAAAGTTCACTAAATAAAAAGAGAAAAAAGAGGTTTTGGTATTTTTTTGATTAACAAAATTTAAACAAACGATTGACAATTAATTTTCTTTTCTGTCACCATCATTCATCCACAAAAAATTGATTTTAACAAAAAAGAAAAGATGACATCATTCAATAATTTCTAAATGAGCTCTTTTTTCTCCTGATCATAATTAATAGTTTAAGAAAATTTTCAACGATCAATATCGATTCGTTTCTCAAACAATTCAATTAATTAAAAAAGTAAAATTACTGAAAAGTTTCTTGCGAGTATGGATGTAACATCGAAATATACTACTTCGCATTGGAACCATCTGTGACAATAGCAGTCGTTAAATTTAACATTTTTATCATTCACCGTTTTCGGTTAGAAAAAGAAGAAAGTGTAAATAAACATTAACAAACTTTGCGAAAAGAAACTAATCAACAATGTTGGTAAATTAATACTCTATTCCAAAAACAATGTTTACACCAAAAAAACAAACAAAAATAAATTGCCATCTTTTGAGAAAAACGAAGAAAATTTTCTCTCCAGTTCGATAACTCGTGTCAAATTCGTGATATGTTACTTTCTTTTCATTGAAACTAGTTTACAACAAATTTCAAAAAAGAAGAAAAAAACAAAAAAAGGAGAAAGGAAAGAAAGGAAGAAGAAAAATTATCATATTTATTATTTATAAATACGTTAACTAGTGGAATGATAAAAATATAAAATGAAGAAAGATGGAAAGAGAAGGATGAAATGTTAGGAATAATGACAATAAATAATTTCAAATTTAGTAAAATATTAATGAAAAATTGTTTCAAGGATAATAAAGTAAGCAATTACTAACGAATATAAGTGAACGAATAATGGCAATAATGAAAGTTCCTTGATCTAAAATTACAATAGAAATGTGGTAAGACTGAATGAACTGATAAAGTAAGGCATTTTATTTAAAAACATGAAGTCGAATCATCAATTGATAGTGTAAATAGTGATAAAATATTTTTAATATTTGTTTGTCTTTTTTTCTTTTGATAAATTTACAAAAACTTCTCTTTCTTTTCCCTAAGTTCATGCTTCTCCTGAAACTTTATTTTAATTAAGATAATGCATTTATTTAATGTGACTAATTTTTCTCATCGTTTACTTTTCGAAGATATTTGTAACTTAAAATCATTTGTTCTCAGAAATTTTCTTTTTTTTTTTCATTCAACATAAAGAATGGGCGAAAGGGTAAAGGTTCTCAGTCATAATGTTTGAAAAATGTTAACAAATCTTGCCGATCGGTGTTTGCGAATTTTTTTCTTTCTTTTTTCTTTTCTTTTCATTTTGTATTGCACTCTTATTGAAGTTCAAGTTCGTTTGAGTAATCATCTGAAATGATATCTTCTTGACTTTTTCAATTTTTTTCTTTTTTAAAAAATGATGTAGGAAAATTGGAGGATTCAATGGAAAACATTTTGTATTATTTATAGTTATATTTCAAAAGTTTCAAACAGTTGCATTTTCATGATACTTACATCAATTTAACTTATCACTTCATGATAAAATTTAGCTAATTATCATCACATTATATAATTTATATAATTGAATTCATTATCATCATACAGTTATTTGCTTAGAAATTTTGTAGAGATGCTGTCATATTAAACTATCGCTGCAATCATATTGTCGGATTGTAGCACTGTAGATTGTAGTTTCCACTGTCATGTTATGGTCGTTGTAATATTGGGTTGCATGTTCGTCGTTGTCATATCGTATTACATTGTCACTACCATATCATCGTTTTGTGACCATTGTCATTGTCATGTTGTGGTTGAATTCATTTCTTTTAATCAATTTTCAAATCTCAAAAACATTTAATTTGTTGCGAAATCCATAATTTTTTTGATTTACTTTTTCTTTATTCATTCCTATTTATTTATTCTTTTATTCATTCTTTATTCATCCAAGATATATAATCAATTTTCGTTACACTTTTCTATACTTTTCTTGCATAATTCTTTTGAAATATTCAATTTAATTTTCACAACATTTTTCTTTATGCACATATACATATATGTATGTGTGTGCGTCTATGCGTGCGTGTATGCGTGCAATGCATATGCGTGCGTGTACGCGTCCAATGCATGTGTGTGCGTATATGCATGCATGCGTATATATGTGCATGTTTGTTTACATGTACGTGTGTATGCATGTGTATATATGTAATGTTTAATGAAGATATGAAATTGTCGTACTACTTGTTATCTTCATTGGTCAATTTTTCTTATTTTCCACTTTTGAGTAAGATTTTATTTCTTGAAAATTTTTACCTTTTTAAGTTCAAAACTTTGTTTTTTCGACATATTGAACTGATACTAAATTCTACAATTTCAGTAATAATAATAAAATATGAAATGCTGGTATTACCAACGTATGCTATCAAAATACTCCATTTAAAATCTCATAAGTTAAACAATTTACTATTATTTAATCCCTTATCAATTTTTCATAAAAAATTTTAATTTATTACTATCTAAAATTTTGTGCAGTAAAATCATATTACTTATGGAAGCATTTCAGAAAAAAGTCAGAATTTCATAGTAATTTCTAGCTTTCGAAAAAGTAACATCATAAAACTTGTTTCTCTTTTGACTTCCAGTTTTACATATGAAATTTTCTTCCCTTTTTTTGTGCTTAACTTGGAATATTTTGTGGAAAATTTCATCTAAAAAAAAGGACTTTAAATTTGCATTTTTAAATTAAATTAGCTTACAAAGTTGGCGAATACGCTAGTGATCCGTCCTTTCATAGTTTCTTTTCGCTTTTGATTGTTATTTTCGCTAATCATTTAACATTTTACCTGTTTGAAACTTTTGCAAATTGAAATTTTGAACTATCACACACTGCTAATACTACCAGTTACAAAAGATTAACCACAGTATATGTCTGCAATTCAGATATTTTCAGTTTTTTTTGACAACGCAATTCAAACAAATTATTTTCGCTACGAAACAGTTTCGAACTGAGCTAAATTTTTGCAATTAATGCAAAAATTTCACTGTTTTTTGGAATATTTCAAGTGATAGATTTATTCTCTAATATCTAAATTTTTCCGAAAAATTTCATTGAATTAATTATTCTTATTGATAGGTTAAACATTTAATAAAATTCCCTAAAATCGCTTTTTTTCATTGTGATAAATTAATAAAGCAAATTTGTTAATTATGTAATTCTTTCTTATACTAATAAAACAAATTCGTGCTGTCTTACCGATATATTGGAAAAATTGAAACAGTTTTCAACATAACAATTACTTTCACAGATTTAAATGTCAGCTGCAACAAATATCGAGTGAAATGCATAGTAAAACAAAAATAAACAGACTGCCTTATAAGGCAATTCGGTTATTTTAAAAGTTATTTGAATAGGTATCATTTTTGGCGAAACTGAAATAATTTTAATGTTCGAATAATAATGGCATATTAGGAAAAATATAAAAGATCTAATAATAACGTAGTATTAAATCTTCTGAAAATTTGAAAAAAATTTTTTGTTTTAAAAATTATTACATTTTTTCTTATACATAATGTATACTTAACCATTGCAACATAAGAAAGTTATAAGTAACACATATAAGGATAAATATGATAGAAAAATATTTTCTTTTCCCTTTTTTTTTCAATCACGAAAATTTTATTGAATTAAATGTCAAATATTTTTTTTTCCCCGCATAAAAATTACTCTCTTGTAGCAAAATTCATTCATTTCTTTTCTGGTTTTAAACTTGCCTATGTCATATATTTTTACTTCTTTTTGTTTTTTTTTTTTTTTTTCAAATAAATAGCGTTTGTTTGCTCTTCTAATACCGGTTTCATTTGCCCAATTTTTCTAAAAATTCATCCGATTTTTTTTTTTTTTTTGTTTTCAAGTAACAAGAAATAGAATTTAAATCATGATGGGAAGCATTGGTCATTAATTTTCCCTTGTGCTAAACAAACGTTTCAGGCCATTTTAAACCAGATTTAATTTTCAACTTTTTTTGTCCTTTTCTTTTTTTCCTTCCTTTCTATCTTCCTCTTTCTCTCCTTCGCTCTTCCGTAGTTTGTATGACAGTCAGTTCCTTATGTATTTTTTTTTGATTAGACAACAAACAATAATTTTTCAAAAGTTGAAAGAACCCTATGGTTTAATTCAAAAATTAACCTATATCTTAATTAGAAATGTACTAAGATTTAATGGTTTATAGAATGAAAAAATGAACCTTTAATTGAAAATATGGATATTAACTGTCCTTCCTTTCTTTCACAATTTCATTAGGAATAAGGTAATTTGCGACCATCATTTGCTGATATTGTTATAAGGCCTGTCTTACTAGGCTAAATCGCCAAATCTTGGCCGTATATGTGTTGAATAGTACTTTCATAAGTCATCAGCCAATATTTCTGAGCTTTTTTTTATTCGCTGGCATAAAACACAATTCCACCAAACTTGTTCAAAAAAAGATTGAAATTAAAAATTTTGCTATTATGGACAATTATTGACATTAGATGCTAGCAGAGCTATTGGAAAACAAAATATTTTTACGATTTCTTCTATTCCGAAATTTTTTTATAGACGTATTTTACTTTAATTTCTTAAATTTACCTTAAACCATTCATATCAGTATTTATCTTCCAATTTGACCATATAACTACACTATTATGTGATAGTTGAATTTCATGCTCTATTTGAAAAGATCGGAAATCAGGAATGTTTTCAAGGAAACAGTTTAAATATTGAGCAAAACATTTATTTATAATAATTCTAAATTTCTAATTTAATGTTTTCCGAAAAAGCTTTAGCAAATTCGTTTCAGCTGTTTAAATCTTTTTTTTGAAATTCGATGTATATCTAATTTTTATAATCATCTTGTAGGCTGTTTAGCCTTGCTGAATAACATCTTGAATTTTTAATTTGTTGAAATCCTTTCTTCAAAATCACACTTGATGGGCAACAAACGTGAAATATTCTACTGGATAACTTTTATTCTAAATATCATTCTTCTCCAACTGTTGCTTCTAACATTATATCAAGTACTTGGACACTTTGCTGAAATGTAAATTTAAAACTTCATATACAAATAATTGCACCACTGGCATAGGTAAATTTACTGTAGAATATTTAAAAAATATACATCAGCATGGCGACATCCTGAAAAAGATTATCTATTCTCGCTGAAAATTCCTTTTCTTTTCATCACTAAGATAATGAGACAGAAACGGTTAACTGAAAAATAAGAAACAAAGCAAAAAAAATCCCTTCATGTTTTTTGCAATTTCGAAGCTAATAATGTCGTTGAGCCAAAAGTGATATAAAATATATGTGCAAAAAGCCTAGTAGTGTTGTTTGCAAGTATCATTTTAAAGCCAAGGTGCTTCATACGGATTTTTTTTGCATTTCTTCTGCTTCAACTCTTGATTTGAAATATATTTTCTACTAGTAAAACGGATTACTCACGTCATAATTTTAATGCTTTATACCAAATAATAACTAGACTGAAAATAAAATTTAAACTTTTACTGAAACATAAGCATGCTTACATTTTATAAACACATACATATACGTACATATACATGCACATGATTTAGTGTGTTGTACCAATTTATCTATTTCGAGAATTCTTATACTAAACTTTACCAGCTCTATTGTGCTGATCATTTTCACTATCTTGCTTCAGACAGTATTTTTTGTTCATCCTTTTTAACCTATCATTACCTATGCGTCCATCTTTCAGAAAGTTCGAAATTGTTATTTGCCTAGATTTCATTGAATGAAAAATGATCACTTTACAGTGAAATGAATGAATTAAAATACGGAATAATCAAAATGGAATAGTAAAATTCTCGTAAAATTCTCGTCCAATAATCTATTGCTTCAGCAAAAAACAAACTTCGATAACTTATCGATTAGGACAAATGATATATGGTACAGTTGTAGTTTAATTAAATTATGACGTGCATATAAGATGACTTGTTTTCCTCACTTCTTCGTTATTTTTGATGTTTGAAGTGGAATGAACGAATGAACGATTCCTTTTCTATCGATCAAAACTTATAAATAAGATAGAGAAAGAGAATGAAAAAAATGAAAGTTGAAATATTTGGTGAAATGTTGAATTACAATTCTGTGTCATCTCCAAAACAAAGAAAAAAGCATAAAAATGATTAAATTTTCTAAAGCCCTTTTTCAAAGTAATATTTGAGAAAAAAAAAAGAAAAGAAATCAACAAACAAAAAAAAAGGCCGGTGATATGATAATAAGCTATACAGCTCAAGATTATTAATTTGTTTGCTTTTGTTTTTTTTCTCCAGTCACTTAAATATGTTGCTTTTGATTGTCAATTAGTTTTTAAACTGACTAGGATTGGACGGTTCTTTTTTCTTCTTTTCCTGAAGTTCTAATTATTGTTACCTGATTTTTCAACCAAATATTTCAATCTTTTATCATTTAATGAAATTGAAGAATGAAATGATTTTCAGGACTTTTTTTTATTCGATTGAATTAGCAACTTTATTTGCAACTTACTAAATTGCTACTGATTAAATTGTTCAAATGACTGAAATGGTCAGATATACTATGACAGATGATTTCAAGCAGTTTGCTTCGTCGCTCTATATCATGGATTCGTCAAAAGCAATCACAGATGTTTTCCATGCAACTATCGAAAACAGATCACAGTCAAATGCAATTATCATGAATACTAATGATTTACTACAAATCCCATTCAAATGTGATCAGGAGAAGATTAATATCAAAATAGGAGGAAAACGACGATTTATCAAGAAGAACAAACATGGAAGTAAGTTTATTCTTTTGCAGTTTAAAAATAGTTCACAAATACTTCTTTCATAGATCCAAATTTTGGACGACATATCTGGATTGTATTTCTTATTTTTGGACGATTTGTATTTATCTGGATTGAAGCGCAAAATGCTAAAATATATAAGGGTCTAGCAAGGGTCATAAAAAGGTAATGGCAAAAAAGAGAAGTTTGTTTCAACTAGCTTTTATGTTATCATAATGGTAGAAATTTTTACATATTTCAAAACAATTTACCTCATGCCCACTTGAAAATCAAGCCTACATGTGAGTGTAGTAACTTAGGAGAAGAATAAACGATGTAAAAATCTTCGAAATAAAATCTGATATAATTAAAGGAAAGAAATTCGATATTTAATTTACGTCTCTATGAGCTTTCTGAATTGTTGTCATGTTTCTCATGCGACCTAATTTGTCAAGAAGTCAAGCCTATAAAGCTTTTCATCGGAAAGATCTGATCTATTTGATCACACTTTGAATTCTGTGAGAATTTTTCAAAGTTCTGATTGCAAAACAAATTTTATATTCTTTTAATTTTTAACATTCCGACCTGAAAATAACAGTTAGTTATTTCCGTTTTTTTTTTTTTAACAAATTATTAGCTTTATAAGTCATTTAGTAGTAAAAATTTTTAAACTTGCTTTCTTTTTGTGGGGAAAAAAACAAGTTATTTTTATACCTAAAGTTTATTGCTCGACATATAATACTTCAAATACTGCAATTAGAAATCTTATTTCCTTTAACTTCTTTTTTGCAACGAAAGCATAAATAAATATCAAATAATAAAATATCATATGCCCAATGACACCTGTCTTTTGTCATGCCCTTCATTCATAAAAAATTTTCCGCCTCATACTTGTTATATGTTACTAAATGTTGATTTCTTTTCAAAAAAAAAAAAAAAAAAAAGAAAAATTGAAATTTATAATTTTATTTGTTATAAAAGTTTTTTTTTTAAAGAATATGAATAAATTGCTAAAAGTTGAAAAAAAAGCCGAAGGACTTTTTTTTTCTTTTCTTTCTGTTTTTTGTTTTTTTTTTTGCTTTTATAAAAAATCTTTCGAATGGTTTCCAATCAATATTTTAAGATAAAAAAAAAGTCTATTATGAGTTGAAGATAGTAGTAGTAGTAGTAGTACAGGTACTATTTGGCTTGATAGTATTGTAAATTCAGAATAAAAAAAAAAAAAATTAAATTTTATTTGAATTTAAAATTTTGAACAAAAACAAATGTTTTTTTTCACACATTTTTCGTTATTTATTTTGCTTTCACTTTATTTTTTGTAAAAAATAAAATTATCAATGGGATGAAATGCATGGAATCACATGTTTTCCAAACAATAATGCGACAAAACAAAATTTTATGACAAAAAAATGATTTCAACAAATTTGTTTTTTTTTTTGCAAAAAAGTGACAACGTGTAGAGAGCAATGTTTGTTACATGTATGCATGTAACCACCGATTATCACTCACGTGAAATGAAATTATTCCTACGGGGTTAGTTGTATAGAAAGTGAAAAAAACTATTGAAAGAGAAAGGAGAAAGAAAGAAGAAAAGCATAATGAAAGGAAAAAGATAGGATGAAGAAAGAGAGAGAGAGAGAGGAAGGGAAAGGAGAGGGAAAGACAGAAAGAGGAAGATAGAAATTGAACAATTGATGACAGATAGTCAATCGATCCGTATGGCATCCTGGAAACGGAAGAGAGCTTTCCAGGAGTGTAGAATGACAAACTCTTTCACCTCCTCTATTCTCTCTAAGCTTTTTGCCTTCAATAATTTCCTACTATTTACACTCAATTTCTAATCATTCATCACGTCATTTGACGTTTCGTCTGTTGCTACATTTCTGTATTTTTATTAATATTTTTTAAATTTTTAAAAATTTTATAGAAATTAACAAAAAAAAAAAAGCAACTATTTAACGACGTAATATAATTTTTAATTCAATAATTTGTTCATTTTTATGTTTTTTTTTTTCAATGGAAAATTTTCATGGCTTCATCGCAATTCTCTTTTTTTTTTTCCTATTCCCGTTCATTTGGTGTTTCCGTGATTTTCATGATGGCCAATGAGAGAAAAATTAATGGCCAATCAACGTAACATAAATGAAAAATGTGAATGCATAGAAATAGATATAAACTAAGTAATATGTGTGTATCGTACTGAATTTTATTGTACGAAATGAAAATTTGGTATTATTTTGAAACAGAACAGTTTAGATAATGAACAAATTCTCATTACAGATTATTTTTTTGTTTTCACTGATATTTGATAAATTTAATGAAATTTCTTACGTATTAAACTGAAAAAAATTGCGCCACGATGTCATCTATACTTTCAATAATAATAATATCACGTACGTTTACCATTTGTGTGTTATCCTTTAACGTATGAGATCTAAAAATTAGTTGGTAATCGAATGAATTTCACCAGTCCACCACCGTGATGGAATTTCCCTAAAATGGCGAAAGATCCCGCATTTTTCTAATATTTTCCTACAATGTGCATCTTTCATCAAATTCGTGCACTTTTCGAACCGAAATGCCTAATAACAGTAAGTTTTGAAGCTTCAATAAATTTCATAAAATATGGCATTTAATCGGAAAATGAGATCTTCAAGGTAGCAGGATAGCATAACGTTCACTATTTCTGTTACCCATACATTTCAGCTTATCAAAATCGAATTAAATCGTTATAGTTGTGCAGTTAATTACATGAATGGTACTCTTCCTTACTTTTGATGTATCATTTCGTTAAATATCATTTTTTTATTCATGAAATTTTCCACTTAATTAGTTGAAGATAATCATCATTTTGGTTCCCAAAAAATGTTGCAAATGATTTGTTGAAGTTGTTTCCATCTCATTAGGCTCTTTTTTTTTGTTTCAACCAGTCAAGGGAAGAATGGATTCTTTATTTTATACAAATAGCTCATTTAAAATTTGGCTAAATTTTTTATAAGTACAATACATGCAGCATGTTTACATGCAATTTTAGGAAAATTCCCATCCCTTTAAAGTATCAGTAGTTCTCAAAAGATTTATGTGACGGTAAAGAAAGAAGAAATTTGTATGTTTTTTTTTTCTTTGTTTAAGGAGTAGAATTTCGAAATAGCGGTATTTTTGAGGCAAAGACAGGTTGTTGTTATTTGAATTCTTCTTTTTTTTTGATTTAGGAAGAGAAAAAATTCCGGATGGCACATTGTGTGTTGTTTGCTCGGATTTGGCTAGTGGTATCCATTATTCGGTTGCCAGTTGTAATGGTTGTAAAACATTCTTCCGACGTGCGCTTGTGGTGCGTTTTTCCTTATTTATCCTTTGTCTTTATTTGAAATGAAAAACAGAACCACGAAGTTTGTGGTAAATGAGTCATCTCAGGTCCTTGGCATAATCCTTGCGAGATTTACATGAATCATAAGTATTGTTATTTTCTGTTTAATTTTGCTTTTTTTTTTTGTATAGAGAATGTTCATTGTAAGTAATTCAAATATAATTGGGACTTTCAATTTTTTAGAATAAGCAAGCTTTCCAGTGCCAATTTTCCGATGATTGCATCGTTGACAAATGTAAGTTTTTGTGTAATAACATGCAGCAGATCAATGTTTTCTCAATCAAATCTCATTTTTGAAAAAAAAAAAAATATCCATTGCTCTTCGAAAGAGGAAATATATCTATGTTTTAGATGGCATAGAAAGCATTTACCGTAGCTATCTAGGAGACATTATTAAAATTTCATTTCTTTGACATTTTATGACTACTTTTCAGCCGTAAGATGTGGTTGTCGAAGTTGTCGATTGAAGAAATGCTTCGAAATGGGAATGGATCCAAATGGTCAGCCATTCTTATAGTCCAGATTGTTACTTTAGTATCACTAATTTCTAGAGTCTTGTTAGCGATTGTCTTTTTTAATATTACCCGGTATTGTTTGTCGGCATTTCTTCTGTTTCGGCTCGTACTAATCAGTTATTAAAATAGCCAGAAAAGAACTTTCCCATGTTCTGTAATATGCATTATTGAAATATAAGGTTTAATAATTATTATTATATTAGTTCGTCATCGAATATTTATTAAACCTAGCTATTTTACTGATGTTATTTGAGACTGTAGATACGATTTATGGCTTGTATTTTTAATTTTGCATACACAAAATGAAACATAAAAGTCATTCTCAGATATTTAATTAGTTGTAGCTATCCAGCACGATAGAGACAAGATCCGCTATACCAAACGTTTGAAAAAGATGAAAAATGAGAAACCGTGTGTTGGCAGACATATTCTTAATGATAAACCGCTGAGAGAGGAGGGAGAAAACAGTCCCCAAAGCACTCCGTATGATTTCTGTTCTTCCAAACTTAATTGTGAATTTGATGAATTTGAGTCATAAATTTAATTTTGGTGTGAATGCATTTTAGTCGTGTTTTCTTTTCCGTTCACCGCTAATTTATTCAGTTCCCTCGATGACGCAATTGCAAGTCCGTCGTCGAGCTTTGCCGGGCAGAGTTTGGGACCGGCTAGTAACGGACCATATCTGGATCACGACATCCATGATCTACAAGTAAGTTAACTTTCAGTATAGATTGTGTAGCTAGGTAGTGCCAATATTTTTACACTGCGATAGAGTTATCTGATCAGTTTTTATTGTTGTATTTCAGAAATCAAAGTTTAGCACTGCCTAGTACGGTTGTTCGAGGAAAAAATATTGCTTAGATTTTTAATTGTTGAAAAAAAATTTAGATTTAATAGCAATGTTAATGTGTTTTAGGCTGAAATGTCTGTTTTACTTTCCGATCTCTTGAATTTGGAGCATAAGCTCGATGGTGTCCGTTATTCGAACAAATTTCCTCCCCATACTTCGGCTGCATCATGCATGTACGATAGACGACTTCTAGATGACGAAGCTTGGCTTTCAGCCTATACAGTTCCAACAGTAGGCTTTAAAATTTTTGGATTTGGTCGTTCGAACACGAGAAATCAACTTTATATTCTTCTTAATGACGGCGAAAACATTCTACAAGTCTCTTTATACGCTTGCAGTTTTTGAAAACTCTCATGACATTTAGAGGATTGCTAGAAAAGGAAGTTAAAAATTGATAGAATCGCGAAATTACAGGAACCTATCACAACTCCGATTCCATGTGATCGTGGAAGCATGCGATCATGGTTTGTGAAAGATTTAACATTGATGATTGAATGGGCAAAATGTATTCCACAAATGAGACAACTTCTGCTTAACGACAAAGTAATGCATGTGAAATGAGAAGGCATTTTTGATTTTACAGTAGGAAGCTATTCTTGCTTTTGCAAATATAAACCTATTATTATGTTGATATAAACCTACTATTATTATAATTCGATGAAAGCTAATGAAATTTGGAATTTTGGACTCATATTAGGTTTAGGGATTCAGTTAATTGATGGTTTAAGGTACTGATGGCATTTAATATGATCTTTAACAAGTAAACTATCATTAAATGAATTGCGAGTGCAATAAAATGTTTACAGCTGGCACTGATTAAAGCATTTGCACCTGTCTATCCGCTCATTCAATTAGCTTATTATTCATGTAAATATGAAAAAAGTCAGTCATTAAACAATTCTTTGGGAAGTTTGTTAGCAGTGTCATCGCTTTCAAATACTGGTATGTTTTAATTGTTGTAATTTTTTTTTTTTTTTGATTTAATTATGTTTTATTGAATAAACTTACTTCAGTGTCAGCAAATCACCACCATCTAGAAAGTTTTAAGCTATTATAGTGTAATTTGCTACAGATCATGAGGCTTTGATGTGTTTTCGTTAGTTCTCGATTATTATTATTGCTATTCGCTTCTCATGAACTCATCCATTATACACTTTCATAATGATTTTTTCTATGTGATATTAGTGTAATGTAATCAGTTGTGGGATTATAAAGTACTACATTCTATGATTGAGACTATTTTTACTTATGGAGGAAAAATGGATGAATTTTGCATAATTTAAATGGAATTGTAAATTGCACATTTTTGTTGTTATGATATCATAATTACAGAGTTATCAGTTGAGCCTCACGAAATTGTGAAGGTTGAACGGTTGTGGTACCCAGACGGACGTTTTCTGGAAAGGGAAGATGTAGACGGGAGTAACACATTCGGTAGTGGGTAGGAAATTTTAATATTTCTTACTTTATGAGCTCCTTCTTTCACATAATTTCAAATTAAAATGAAATGAATTTATTCGTAATGTGTGAAATTAATATTTTAAAGAAAATTTTTTTCTCTGTGGTGGCATGTTATATAGTTTCAGTAAAAAAGTTCTGCCGATAAATGCTCTTCTCATCGATGGTGTATGTCAGCAAATTTTACGGCTTAAACTTTCTGAAAGTCATATGGTTTTGTATAAAATTATGCTGTTCTTCAATCCAGGTTTGTATTTATCCAAGTCTTTTTATTGTTGGCTTTACTTTCCAGTAAAGATGGCTTTCATTAAAATATAGTTGTTGGATTTCTCCGAAAATATCGAAACAGTGTTTTAAATGTGAAGTAATTTCATATATAATATTTTAGCACATCTTTTCTATTGTGCTCCAAATGATAATAGTTTAAGAAAGTGTGGTAGTTTGAAAGAATAACTTCTTAATCTCGCATAGTATGCTTTCATTGCAGATGCTGATGGATTGTCTGTAAGAGGAAGGGTAACTGTGGGAATGGAAAGGACAAAACTTTTGAATTATTTATATGCCCAGATCATACGTGATCGTATAGGACGACAAGCCACCGAGCTCTATTCTAACATGCTTATGATGACATCTACTCTTATCGTCAGTTTCCTTCTGTTCTGAAATTTAAACACCTATGGTATATGCGCGAAGTTATCTTGAACGCTTTTCATTTTTTGTGCATAAATTTAATTAAGGTCCAAATTTCTTCATGTTACATTTTGTATATTCGAAATGTGTCTCTGAAAGGATATTATAAAGTAGGAAAGAAAAAAATAGTTATGAAATAAGGAAGCATAAAATCACGCAAAATCGAAATAAGGAAGCACCAAGAAAGCCTACTTTTCTTTTTGATTTTTTCTTCAATAAAAATTATTGGCAAAAATTACTCACAATAATCAGTTAATAATCAGTCCCTTTTTACTCTGAACATTACCTGAAAAGCATTTACTTGACTTTTACTTCCTTAAATGCAAATTCAGGCTGCAACTTTTATTGTTGTAGCCTAACTTTGCAGGAATTTATGCGATAGTAACATTCATAGACAGATTTCGTTCTATGTTTCTCATAGCTTTAGTCCTAAATTTGAACACCTCTGGGATAAAATTTTAATCTGCCATAATTAATAATAATGTAAATTGCAGCGTGTTGCGTCGTATTTGAAGCGCACATTCGACATATCACACATATTCGGTCCTGCCGACGATTTAATTGACCAACTGATTATTGTTGGCTTATGATTATGCTCATGCAAAAGAAATATTCTTAACTTTTATATTCTGCGGTTTTGCCAGAATCAGTTCACTTTAGCTGTGCTTTTGATACCACTCTTACTATTAACGCTATTAACACTAAAATGATTTTGTTCTCTTAGAGAGATTAAAATTAAAAAAAAAATAATTGGAAATTCGGAAAACATGACGTCACATGGTTTCCTACTTTTGCCTCTTGTTAGTAATTTTTTCGTAGGTTACTTTTGTTTTTTTTTCTTGAATTCCAAGTGGATTTTTTTCAACATTTATTTTCACCGAGTATTTTCTCCCTAAATACAGAATGGAATATATTGAGAATCAGACGGGTTTCTGAACTGTATTCTACTTATTCCTCAACTCAGGTTGTTGAATTTAGACAATTATCTATTACTGGTATTATGCATTTTATTATTGCTACAATAATCACTACAACAGCAACAACTGCATTGATAAAATTGGCGCTACAATTATTATTAATTACTACTACTACAACTGCTATTGGCTACTACCATCATAACGCTATTAATAATGCTATTATATTACTTTAGTCTGGTATTACTGTGTTACAACTAATGACTGATGGCGCTCTATTGTTTCATTTCGTTTGATAGTATGATGGTTGTTGTGTTATCTCTGTTGTTAAATGTTGCTAATAATGAGATAACGGCAGACTGTTGCCATACTTTACTTTTCATCCTTCATTGCTAGCGAAAAAAAAAGAAAGAAAAAGCAGAATATTTTCGACGTTTTATCTACGCCTTTTTCTTTTTTTTGGAATAGAATTTTGTTTTCATTCTGGAAGTGCTTTAAAAAATAAAATTTCTCGTTTTGCAAGAGATTATAAGAAATGTAAGAGCTCGAGTTAGCATACTAGAATTTTTCATTTCATGATTTGCACCGATTCCAAAAATGCATTCTTTCTTTCTTTTTCTTTTTAATATTATATGTGTATTTCGGAAACCAGAAAGTATTTCTGTATTTTGGAAGCAAGAACATTTATTGCCGTCATTTTAATTTATTTAATATCTTTCCATATATATTTTTTTCATTTTCTCTTTTTTTCTTTTCATATCATTATTTTTTTCCCGAGATTCCCGGACTAAATTCAAACTGCTTAGTGTCATGAAGTCTGCGAAGATACACTTACCGAATATTAGTCATCTTTGTTCTAAATTGTATCTACCTCTGGTTTACAAATCTAACTCTTTCTTATAATGAAAGAGAACTTTCTTATAATGAAAGATTTTGGAAATGAAGCAAAATTCGTTACAGTACTTTTTTTTTTTTTTTATTATCCCATTGTGATTAAAAAATTTCGGAATCCGTTAATCACTTAGAAATTTTTCTTAGCATATATTTTTTTTATTGTGATTTTAGTGTGTTTTTTTCTTTGCTTGAATTATTATTGTTTTGATTTTTAAAACTTGATGAAATCTTCGCGTGGGATTTCGTTCCAATTTCCGGCAAAATTTCGAAATCCACCAGATCCTATCTAAGTAAAAATTGAGTGAAATTATTCATTGATAGCCTGATGAATGGGAAGCGAAGTTAACACTGTCATTCATCTCCTTTCAGGTTAATCTATGTTCAACAAAAGACTTGCGTTGTGTTCAAGTGATTGTATCTCAGTTTGCTGGGAATGAACGGTTTATTCGTTTAGTTCGTATTACACCGTATATATATATATATATATATATATATATATATATATATAAGTTTTTTTTT
>JARVGP010001145.1:0-18379 GCA_029876185.1 Mansonella ozzardi
AAAAAAAAAAAAAAAAAAAAATAAAATTCAAAATATTTAATTTAAATTATTCAATTTTACATTTTTTTTTTTTTTTTTTTTGATTTCAATTCAAGAATACTGTATTTTGATATCAATTCAAAAGTACTATATTTCGATATCAATTTCAAAAGTACTACAATAGAAATATTATGAAGTTTATGGCGTAAAAAATATCAAAAATACAATAAATTATTGTTAATCAATTTATGAGATTATTTCATTGAATTTATTTGTATAAAGCTTTGTTTCGAAAATAGTTACGAATAGATCTAAACGAACCTAAATTTCTATTTCACTTCAAAAAGGTTAACCATAAAAGATTACAAAAGAAAGAATACAAAAAATAACAAATCGAAATTTTTAGGATTGGAAATTAATTTTTTTAATACTGCATTTTCATTCCATTAAATACAAAATTGATTAGATGCAGAAATAAATCAAATAATTTAGGCTTACCATAAGCCAATAACTATAAAGTTCGCAGAATGGATCATCAAGCGTCCATGAAGCACTCATTTTTATTGTGTTAATGGCAATTAGCTCAATCAAAAGTTTATTATCCAGAAAAAAAAGAAGCGCGTTTTTATCACAAAGATCAAAAGCACTCGGTTTTTTTTCCTGGAAACTCTTTAATAGAGCTAAAAATAATTTATGTTCCGGAAATTTTTGTGATCTTAAACAAAATTATAATTGATAACGATGTCAACATTTAAAACAAAATACATTGTTATTGGTATACGGATAAGGGAGATTAGCGGTAGTGTAAATTTGATATGAATGACTATCTGCAAACATTGCATTCATTAATCTTCCTGTTGTTTTCATTTATTAAATTTTTTTGTTAAATAAAATCGCTATTATTGGTGGAGTAATAAAGAGAATAATAGCAGTATAAAATTTGTTATGAGTGAACATTTACAAACATTCTGTCCATTAATCTTCTTATTGTTATCATTTATCCCTATTTGTTTCGGAAACTTTTTAAATCAATGAATTGTCAAATTTTAAATATGACAATTGCTGGAATTATTTCGGACAATGACTTCATGTTTTTTTTCCATCCTACGAACTGCCACTCCTTTAGTATCATTCTTACAATTCAGCATGACATTGCTTAATTGTTTCAAAACACTTCTATTTCGTTTACTTCGTTATTTATTAAAATTTATTTCGAAATTAATTTCATTCACTTTCTACTTGATAAACTTCAAAGACAGCCAACAGCAGAACAATAAGGTAAGTTAGTTACGAGTATTTAGGTGATAACACAAATTTTGACGAAATTACGGAGATATAAATATGATTATTAATAATTGAGAAAATGAAGACAATATAATTGAATTTTAGATAATAGAAGAAAAAAATATGAAAAAGAAAGAAGTAATAAAGCAGTTTAGGGTAATAAAAATGGAGGAGATGAACTGTGAAAAGTTTTAAGGTTAGAAGAGATGAATTACAAATGAAACAGTAGGAGTGTTTAAAAAAATAGGAAGGCCTAAATTACAAAATGTAACGTACCTAGAAATGATCAGGGAGTTTGAAAAAATTTCAGGATTACTTCTTCCAGGCTTACTGTATGAGACTTGAAGTGTTTGAATTAATTGATAACTGCTAAAAGTAAAAAAACTTGCTCCATAGATCCAAAAGAAATCTCATAAAAGGTTTCCTATATTACAACTTGAATGTATCATACAATTTTAAAAGTTTATTTTTAAATCAAACTCTCATTCTACATAAATTTTTGGGATACTTTTTAAAAAAATTCATGCAATATTGTCAATGTCAACTGTCAGTTATCAATTCAAACTCTATGAATTGTTCATGAATATCAAAATTACAGTAATCCAACGCAATTACAGTAGTCCAGCAATTACAGTAATCCGACAAATACAGTAACCTATTCCATATTTTTTAACAGCCTTTTTGATTTTGCGTGTATAGCGATGGATCTTAAATTGACAAAAACTCTGCATTCTCTTTTTCTTGTATATCATCAAATACGCTCGAAATACAATCTGCAAGTTGAATTTTTCTATTTTTTAAATTAAAATTTATGGAAACAAAAATGTTTTTATGTAAAAATCCATTTTTTTTTTCTTTTTTTGGGCACATGAAGACATGTTATTGTCAAAAAGAACTAAAATTCATAAATTTAAACTTACTCTACACAAAGTCAGTGTAATAGAACTAAAAATGATACACGTTCGTGAGATTATTAAAACATTTTAGATCATCAAGAGAAGGGTGTTAAGGTTTTTAGACAATTCCGCATATATATCTCATATAAGAATAGAAATAGTACCTTTTAGCTTAATCTTACAATTTACTTTCACATAAGGCCGATATGATTCTACAGTAAGATTGCAGTTGTTTGTGAATTCAAGAAAATTTGCAATATTTTATTTAATGGCTGTTAATAACGTTGTTTATGAAGTTAATTAAATATATTAGCGCTTTTGTTACGCTTTTTAGTTTATACAGCGGGATTTTCGCATGGAAATGAACAAATGCGCATTTTATAATTTTACTTTAACAAATGAAAACGAAACGCTTTTGTCCATTTTTATTACAGTGAAAAAAAGTGGAATGCTAGTAGAAATTTTTGGAGCGAAGACAAAATAAATATGAAAATTTGCACTTTCTTTTGATTCTTAAGATTCTCTCAATTTTGACATTTTTGAAAAACAATAAATGCTTGTGGGAAGTATAATTAGCTTAATTTAACTAATTAAAAAGATTTCAAGCATTACCGCTCTTGCAAGAAGATCCTAGTGTTTAAATGATTTAGTAGTTTCAAAGTGAACTTTGTTGGACTTTTTCGAACGCTGCTTCTTTCCTGTCGCCAGTAATGTCGGTGGCACTGATGGAGCAGAATTGAACGACTTAAGTTTATTATATAATTTTATATACCATCAAAAATTTGAACTTTAATTTATTATTTCTAAAATTTTTTAATTTTGGAAGTTAAAATTCTTTAACTAATTATTGATAAATTAATAATCAGTAAATTTGACAAATTATCAATTAGTAAAAGTAAAAGTGCTAAAACAGAACAAAACAAAATTTCTACTAATTTACTTTTATTTTTTGAAATAGAAATATGAAATTTATTGAAATATTTTAGGGATTGAGAAAACAAAAACATTTTAATCTTATCTTAATGATTTTAACTGCCTGTAATGTTCATCCTCATTTTTTATTACTTCTTTTACTGGTAATGATAATAAATTTTATGAGATAAATAATGGTAATGAATTTTGAGTTAAATCGAATCGAATTCCAATTTACCTTTACCACCTTTATCTTATCAAAGCTACTTGCCACCGAAATACTGCCTTTTTTTTGATCACCAATTGCATTAGCAGTAGCAGTATGAGTAATTCTACCGGCATTTCTGTTATAAAAACAGGAAGTTTTTTTGTTTTTGGAGCACGAAGAGTTGGATTTTATTATCATCTCTTCCAAAATAAAATTTGCCGTCTTGAATCCCAACTGCATCGATTTTTTTGACGATCGCTTCGAATTTATTTTTGATTCAATGGAATAATCAGAAGATAATCGTTTAGTAGTAGGTCTAGTTCCAAAAACGGACAGCTTAAAAAAAAAAAACAAAAGCGTAAAATTATGAAATTTTTAGTCTCACTACAATTTTAGTACCAAAAATAAAAACGAAAAATTGTAACTTATAAATTCGAAAAAAAATACTTATATTTTCCAGCAAAGGATTTCAATTCTTCAAAAAATTTCAAACATAAATTTTACTTGTGCCATAATATCGTCGTTTATATCCCTCAATTTGTCTTTTCGTCCTTCTTTACCTTTCTTATTTTTGCTTCCATAAGCCATCATTGTGTTTAAATCAGTAAAATCAGTTTCTAAAATTAACCAATTTAAAAAAAAAAAAAAAAAACAATAACAACAACACATCACTTATCATCCTTAATCCATTCTAGGAAAGACCAATTTCAAGAAAATGATAATTTTGCTGGAAAAGAAGTTCTGAATGAATTATTGAAATAAAAAAATAAATTATTCAAAACTGAATTATTCGAAATTATTCAAATTGAATTATTCAAAACTTCTGAATTATTCAAAACTTCAATTTAAATCTCTAAAAAAAGATTCAATCCATAATTTTATGAATAAACTTCAAAATTTTAATTATTTTCAAATAGTCAAAATTCAAAATTTTAATTAAATCAAAGTTTCAAATTTTGATACTATCCTAAATTAATTGGAAAAAAAATTTCCATTTGCATTATCCAAAACAAAGCATAAGATAAAGTAAGTGAAGCCAAATGATTGCAATAATTAATATAACGATTATCTTGCCGCCTAATTTTCGATTTTTTTGCGCCAAAAATCTTTCACGCATTTTTTTTTTTTGCAGCGGAAAAATGTGTGGAAAGTTCCCTTGCACGATCTATTCGGGTGTCATTTCATTTTCACTTTTGTTTTTTTATTTTGGCCACAATTTAGTGTTAAGGCTTTTTGAAATTTGTATTGAAATTCAGGCTTTTTTGTTTTTTTTTAATTAAGTAATAAGTGAAAGGGAAATTTAGATGGTGATATTGGAAGATTAGAGAAATTGGAACAGATCAAAAATTGTAAGAGCCAAGTAAGAGCCAGTAAGAGCCAAAATTATTCCTTGTCTAATTTAACAGAAATACAGATCAAAATAGAGCTAGCTCTCTGTCATCCTATCATCAAATTTTTGCCAAAACATATTATTTCAGACTGCTAAGAAATTTAGCATTAAACTTAACAAAAGAATTATTTCAAAGCTCTGAAAAGCTTTAATTGTTTTTTCCATCACTGAAATTTTGCGAAAAATTATTTCAAATTTTTTATTTGACATTTCAATGCAATTCTATCATATTTATCAATTCTATATAAAATTCAAAAAAGCGTAAATGAAAAGCAAATGCCAGCAACTACAAAGTACAGAGATATTTTAATAGCAATAATAATACGAATAATAAAAGTAAAGTATTATATGCCAAAACAAGAAAATAGGCTAAATTCAAAAATTGTTCATAAAAAAGAAAAAAAACGAAGGATCAATAAAAGATCAATGTATTCATGGAGAAAGACGCAATAGTAATTGTAAATGTGGAATATTTAAATACATGATCTAGAATGTTTAAATGAGAACTGAAATTATGATCTAGGAAATTCAAATATGATCGGGAATATTTTAAATATGATTGGAAACTTTTAAATTTTTGAATGACAAAAAAGTCTTTGCATTTAATGCAAAATGTCAAAAAAGTAAAATAACCCCAAAAAAAACAGTATAAAAGAAATAAGAAAATAACGAAACATTTAAATTGTATGAAATTTCAAAAATAACGGAATTCTGGAAAAGAAACAAAATACATGACAAAATAGCAATAATCATAAACCGGAATTTTTTTCTATTCAATATAGCATGTAAAACAATGACAGGACTGGATAATCGGAGATAAATGACAAAAGGACTGAAAAGTGCAATGAATCAAAGTGCCAAATTTTAATGCACAGGCTTGGGTAAAGCTTGGGTAAATAAAAAATTTAATTGTTTAGAATGAAATGAACAGATAAAATTGTTCTAATCGATAAATGTAAAAAATAGAATTTGATTGATAAAATTGAAATAATTGTTATGTTTTGGTGTAGATTTTTTAGTGTTCTTTTTAACCATCAAAAAGAAAAATTTTTAAAACTTCTTTTTCGTTTAAAATTTTTGCGTTAAATAAGTGAAATAATGAATGAAAATATAAGCGGAGTAATTTTAGTAAAAAAAAATTCTTTTCAAAAGTTTTTAATGCATTTGAAGGGAAAAGATGAAATAATTTACTAAATTTTGAAAAAATTTAAAAAACTGAAAAATTTAATTTTTTGTTTTCAACGATAAAGAAATGATCAATTTTTTAAATCACATTTAATTTGCAAAATATGAAAATGGCTTTTCTTAAAGCTTAGGCTTTTTTTTTTTCACTATGCATAACAATAATATATTATGCAGGACTTTCGGCTCTTAGCTTTTAGCTTTTGGCTTTTGACTTTTAGCTTTTGGCTCTTGGCTATTAAAACTTTTTTCTTCTGTATTCATACATATATACGCTATAATTATAAAAAAAAAAAATTATTCTATAAACAGAATTATATTCAAACAATAGTTTGTCAATTTTTTTTTGCTTACATATATTTTCATATCAAACAACGTCGTATATTTTTGTCGCGTCTATCATAAATATATATTACGTAAATATTTTTTTTTCGTATATTCCTTTGTCATATATAATTCCTAAATGATAAATATTATTCCTCCTCTTCCGCTTCACCATTAAGCTTTCATTTAAATCGTCTTTTGCCATGCTTTTTTCCATGATCTTCACCCATTGATCCTTTTTCAAATCTGACACTTTTAGGATCTTTTTTACTACTGACACCAGTTACATCTGCTGTTGTTGATGTTGTTGGTGTTGTTGATGTTGTTGGTGTTGTTGATGTTGTTGGTGTTGCTGATGTTGTTGGTGTTGCTGATGTTGTTGGTGTTGCTGATGCTGTTGCTATTGCTTCTCCATCTTTTGTACGTTTGATCTGCAAGTTGACAGCGATTAAAGCAGAGCTAAATTTCGAAATAATACAAATACGATATAAAATGATACGTCCCAGACCAATAGATATGAGATATTGTTAGTATTGTTTAATCCTGCGCGACATATGACATTTGGAAATGTAATGGAATGAACGTAATTATTACGTTACTATTGCTATTACTAACATTATCATAAGCTGCTAAGTTACAATCATAGTCACAATCACAATTATTAACATGTATCTACTATTAAAATCTAATCTATCTATCTGATATCAGTAGTGTTATTTGTTAATTACTTAATAATTTCTCATCACTTCAATTAACATGATATGGCATATGCTAGAATACATGATACAATATGATATCATAATATGAAATATATGATCGTGATAATCATAATATGAATGATAATCATAATATGATATCATAATATGAAATATATGATCGTGATCTTAATACGACGGTATATATGATCATGATACGATATGACATGATCGTGATACGACGATATGATGTGATCATAATACGATATGATATGATTATGATACAATATGATATGATAAGTTCGAAACAGGAAGATGCGATCAGGCTTTTTTTAGTATTGTATAATCCTCTGTGATACATATGATATTTGAAATAGAAATGAACCTAATGAAACATTATTATTAAATTTTTGATTGTTTAATTTTAAAGCTGACATTTTAAAATTTCAAAAATATGTACTATAAAATTATTACCGCTTGCTTTGGATGAGTAATGACAACTTTATGAGCAAATGATTCAGCAATATCAACATCATCAGAATGTTTCGTTTGTTGACTTTTCTTTTGGATAGTATCGAAACTGGATCGTTTTTGTTTCGGCATTACTACAGTTGCAGTATTACTGTCTTGTGCTTGATAGCTAATATTTGATGATGGTTTGCAAATACCTGGGAATATTTGGTTACCTTTTTTACTCTTCCGAATTGCAGCAGAAGATGATGGTTCATTGGGATCATCGATGATTAATTGTTCATCAAATTTTGATAATTCAACAACTGGATCAATTGAACTAACATCAAGCTGTTGTTGTTCATCCAAATCAACGATAACAGTGATTCCAGTTGAAATTTGTGGTTCATCAATTTTTAATTTACTATCGAACAAGTTAGCTGATCTGCGTCTTTTTGGTGGAGATTTTGTATCTGATTGCTGCAAACCACTTGTTGATGGTTGATCGCTGAAATATTCATAAACATTACTGCTCATTTTTCGGGATTTTTTTGCTTTTCGTCGTACATATCTCTGTGCTTGCTTCGTTTGCTCATCCGGTTCTTCCAATAGGCGTGATATTGCTCTGAATCTTTCAAACCGGGCACATACCTGAATATATGTACATGTATATCTTAAACAGTTCCAATTTAAAAAAAAAAAAATTTTAAATTTTTTAAAATGCGATTGACAAATGTCATGCTCACTAAAAAATCATCATTACAATGCAGTTCATTAGATTATATCATCATTGTATCATTTGTAGGATTACAGTTCATTAAGTTGTACCATCATTGTAGGATACACCACAGTTCATTAATTTGTATTATCATTTGTAGGATTACAGTTCATTAGGTTGCATTATCACTGTAGCATACAGTATAGTTTATTAAGCTATGTCATCATTATATCAATAACAATTTAAGCATTAAAAATTATCCAAGATTCCATTCGTTTATTCAAAATTGACCCTGCTCGCTGTTGAGCGGTCAGTTTTACGAATGAAAACAGATCAATTAGCAAATAATAATTCACATTTACTATCATGATCATTCGATCCTCTATGTAAATGAAAAAACAATACATTTGTAGAATTTTTTTTCACAGCAATCAAATTAGCTTATCAGAGAATTTTTTTTTACAGTAATCAAATTAGCTTAATTTTTTGTTTCAATTTTTTCAACAGATTTCTAGAAAAAAAAGAATTATCAACCCTTCGTATGAAACCTCCTATTGCTTCCTTATCGTCATCATCTGTTACTTTCTTCTCATCACTTCTTTTGGGTTTTTTTTTCTGACCCGATCCATTATTGCCAGATGCCATTGAGTGGGTTAAACTAAATCAATTTTGGATTACTCATTAAAGAAAAATAAAATTTTAATTGATCAGTTCCAATCAATAAATATATTAATTGGAAATGAACAAAGAAATCGATATGTTACATGAAAATTAATTTGATTTTTCTGCAATCTATTTATAGAACGAAAAACTTCATTTCCTTGCAAGATTCAAATTTAGCATTTACACCGGATTAATTCGATGATTACGAAAAAAGAAATCGTTTCAAACAAACAAAAGTGTTCTTAATAACTGATCATAGCAGTAGTTTACAAAATGTATAAAATTAAATCGTTTCTATTCATTTATCGTTTACTTGATTAATTTTCCTGAAACCTATGAAAACCTATTTTCACTGTATTTCAATTCCGGTGAAATTTGAATTCCAGTATTAGACTTTTTTTTGCTATTTTTTGTTTATCGATTTTATTTTGGGCAATGGAAAAAACTTTTGTTTTCCTAAATTCCTTACTATTGAATTAACATTATGAAAAAGAAATCGTTTCAAATTAAACACAAAAATTATTCGGTAGAAATTCCCGAAAAAAATATCCGATAAAATTCTGTGCAATTCCCGAAAGAATATCCGGTAAAATTCGGTGAAACTCGATAAAATATCCGGTAAAATCCAGTAAAATTCCCGCAAAAAAAAATTTATACAAGAAAAATCATTTTGAATCATCAATTGTATTGATGTTATATAAGTAAAGAGAGAAGATTTGGAATTTATGATCATATAGGAAAAGTTCAGGTATGGCGGGAATACCTTTGTTTTGTTTTGTTTTTTTCTTTTCCTCCCTCTTTCTCCCTCTTTTTCACCGTATTTTGATACAACAAAAATCCGCGAACAAAAACACAGTGCAAATTTAAAACTATAACTTAAAAAAAAAAAAAAGAAAAAAGAAAAAGGAAAATGTTCTAAAGAAATTACCAAATTAAAATATTGCGAGAGAAACAAATGAATACTATCACTACTATTACTATTACTGCTCCTACTGATTTATGTTATTTCGAAATTAACAAATTTTTTTTTCCCGCTGCTAATACAATTATCATCACAACGTGCTACTTTATTGCAAATTCAAATTCATCAAAATTTATTTAAAATTTCAAAAATTTTAAAAATAATTTCTAAAAATGCTTTTTTCATCTTTCTGTCGAAAAAAAATTAGTAAAATAGCACTTTACAAAAACTTTTCTGATTAAAATTTTCCTTTACTATTATTGTTTAATGAATTTAGTAGTTTTAATTTATGATTGTGAAAAAAGTTTTTAAATTTTCAATAAAATGAAAAGCGCAAAAATCTAAGAAAAACAGAAAATTTTTTTTAATTTATTCAATAATAGCCAATTATCTCATATTTGTTTACAATACAAAATTTCAAACAATGCAGAAAAGCATTTAAGAAAAGTTTAGCATAAATTTTCTCAAATGCTACTAAATTGTGACAGTATTTTTGTGACAAAGCTTTTTGAACATTAAAATATTCCGGAAGTGTTTTGAGAAATTTTCATATTTTTACTGTGTATAAATCATACTATCATTTATTATCATGATAAATGATTAATTAAATGGTACAATGAGTTTATGTGACAGTTACTATTAATAATTAGTTGTTGACATTACGCTAATAACATCTTAGTGTCACACAAATTGTGTCATATTAGTGTCGTCATTGTCGTAACACAAAACACTGAAGTGTCACATGAGTATCACATTCTCTATATCATATATATCATAATATTTTTTATAATGTAATTGATTAATTAAATGATACAGTGAATTTATGTGACAGTAACTATTAATAGTTAATTGTTGACATTATGTTATTAATATAAGGCCTTAGTGTCACACAAATTGTTTCACATTAGTGTCACATATTCTATATCATACCTTTTTGCAAACATCCTATTTTTCATCTGATTAATTAGTGATATTTTCTTACAAACTTTTGCGCTGTTTCTTTCCTTACACCCTAATTTTTGCTCCTATCCTACAAATTGTCATTTTCAAAGTATTTAATCTTGAATAATGAAGTTTCTTTTGTGATTTACTTGACACTATAAGGATTTTGTATTGTAAGGTAAGTTTGTTGCTATATTACTTGATTTGTAGGGTTTGTTACTGTATTTTATACATTTACTGAAAATTGGTCATTCTGCTGATATTCAATGAATTACATCTCAGGAAGAATCCGATATTTCTCGGTATGTAGTAACATTGTTTTTATTTACCATTTATCATTAACAAATTTCATTTACTTTTAATGCAAGTGTAATAATCCTATCTTTTCCTATGATAGTGTGTTTTCCAATATAACTTTCAGAATATGCAACACTAATTAGTTAAGGATTGATTAATTAATGGAAACTTTGAAAGAATGTTGCCGATAAATTAGCTTAGAAATACTTGTACTTCGATGGTAACATTTATTATTTAATCTTTAGGCATAAAGATCAAATCGCTATGATCATCGGTGATCAAGATATCAGTTAGCCAAGCATTTTTTTTTCTGTATCTTTGCTTTGTGTTAATTACAGCCATGGATTGATTAATTAGGTGAAAAAAAAGTTAGTTAATCTCCAGTGGGACGTGTTAACCATATAATGATGAAATAATCTTTTTATCTAATGGTCATTTGGTCACTCTCTTGACTTTTTTTTGTCACTGAATAATGAAATCTCTTGCAGAACATATTGTTGAACCTATGGTGATAATTGATAAGCTAATTTATTAATTGTTGACATTATGTTAATAACACAAGGCCTTGGTGTCATATAAATTGGGTCATACTAGCGTCACATAGGGTGTTATATCGCAAAACAATTTATGAAATTCAAGAGATCGTAGGAAAATTTTCTGAGTGAAAAATGTAAAAAAAAGTTAAGAGAATTGGAAAAATTTCTTTTCGCCATTTTACATCAGAAAAATCAGCTGTTGAAGGTATAAAGCAAACAAACAAAGCCTAATGAAAAGCCTTGAAAGGTTTTTTAAATCAAAATTATCCTTACAGCATATAAAGATTCCTCTTATAATTCATTTAAAAAATATTCTGGAGAAATTGGCTTGTAAATTTTACTTTCTGAATATTTTGAGCATAAACTAAAGCCGTGGAAATTTCCAAGCTAATATTTTGCAGTAAGAAGATTATGATTTTCATCATTATTTCCTTTTTAAAGTTGTAACCAAAAAATATCTTTTATCAAGATTATAATCGAAAACATTCTTCTTATCAAAATTCACAATTAACATTTTTATTGAAATTATAATCAATGCTTGATTATAGCCTTACTCAAGGCCTCAATCTCACACAAAGTGTCATCAATTGATTGTTACATTAGTGTCACATACTCGATGTCAGTTGATCTATATCATTGGAATCAATTTGACAATGTTTATCCGTAATTGAATAAAATTTTTTGTCAAAATTCACAATCAGTATTTTTATTGAAATCATAATCAAAATCATAATTAATGTTTTTCATCAAAATCATAATCTAAATCATAATTAATCACAATAATAATCAAATAATAATCAACATCGTGAATGTAATATACAAATTAAATAGTGAATAAAATATTGAAACAATCATTTGATTAGCAATGACAATAAGTTTCATTCGTTGACAATGATTCTAATGCAGTGCTATAAAGATATAAATGAATACATGAAATGTAAAGTGGAATAATATAATTTAAAAATTAAAAATAAAATTTGAGTATTTAAAATATAAATAATCAAATTGAAAAAATAATTGAAAGTTTCAGCAGAACAATGGAAGGCAAAAAAAAGAAAGAAGAAGCTTCATGTTCACCATTGATAAATGACCACTGCATAGATGACCGTTGAATGACCATTGATACATAGAATTTTTAAATGACCATTGATACGTAGAACATGGCGTTCGATAGTGACGAAGTTTAAATGACCACATGGATTATTACGAATTCGGGTTGATACATAGATAGCATAGCATTGATAATGACAATAGTTCAAATGACCATGTGGAGATTATTACGGTTGATGCATAGAGCGTAGCATTTGATAGTGACGATGGTTTGAATGACCAGATGGGTCATCATTTAGTTGAACTTTACGTATTTTGGCAAAATATTTAATTATTTTAATCAAATCAAGAAATGAACGCGTTAAATAGTTCTCTGCTGCATGCATTTCTTCCATCGCTTCTAGATCAACAGGTTTTTCTTCGGCCTCCACAATATCCGATCCTGATTCATGATTTTCATTATCATCAATTGCATCGTCATTATCATCGTCATTTTCAGATTTAATATTACTTTCTTCCAATCGTATCGATGAAGCAATATGCGTTCTAACATAAGCATCTTCATTCATCTCCATTTCTTCATCTTCATTTTCATCTTTGTCCACATCTTTATCTTCTTTTTTATTTTCATCTTTATCATCGTCATTTCTCGATTCTTGTTCTTCATGAAAACTACGACGATTCTGTTTCTTTGATAATTCTTCTTTACTTTTCTAAAATTGTTAACCAAAAATAAATTTAAAAAAAAAAAATCATTTTTCACCCTTTTACAACAATACAAAATAAAAAGAACTTATTTTTTAAATATTTGAAAAAATTAATAGTTTAAAAAATAATAGAAAAAATAATTTAAAATTTCAAATTTCAAATTATTTAAAAATAATACATAATATTAGTAATTTTATATGCTTATTTTTTAGAACAATAACAATTGTAATTAATTATTGGGAATCATTAAATAAATAGTAGTTAATTTTGTAAATAATATTTTCATTATGCATTTTTTTTAGCTTACAATAAACCAAGAATTAATAAATCCTAAAATAGAAAAATTAATTTTAATTTTATTACCTGAATTTCAATCAATATATTAATTGAATGTAAAAATTATTACAAAAAAATTAAATTAATTAAAATTGATAATTATTGCTTTCCGCTTTCTTTCTCTTATATCGTGAAATAAATTTGTTTAATTGAAATGATTTTCTTTTTTGATAATTTATTTATGCAGAATTTTATTAATGATATAATTACATACCTTAAGTGCTTGAATCATTTTTACACTTAAATGATAATGTCCTAAACATTTGATCGCATAAAGTGCCTTATCAATCTCAATCATTTCCTTGGCTAACTCATCACAAGTACGCAGCATTTCTGGTGACGATTGCCAATCAATGAATCGTTCACAATATGCCTTCTTAGCTATTTCCCATTCAGTTATTAACTTAAATGACATTTTCTTTTTAATTAATTAATTATAGATATGTTTAAATATGTTTGAAATTATTTATCTATTTAAGATATATATTAGAGTTTATTAAATTATTTATTCCTAGCATATTCTGGATAATGATAACAAAAAAAAAAGAAATAAAATCTATTGATATCAGTTAAAATTTCGCTGGTAAGAAGTATAGAGTAATTTCACAAATAAATAAATAAGATCTTTTTTGCACAGTTCTTTTTTTCCATTTCATCAATATTTTTGCGGTACACGTGAAATACTTACTGACCTGATGCTTTTCAAAAAGAAACAAACGTTTGAGTAGTTCAGCACCTTCTGAATGACAAATCAATTCGAAAGCAATAGTTGCGCAAGCTAAATTAATTTTTCATTCATTTCTCATTCATTAATATTTCTTCACACTTCCTCGAGAATGTTAATTAATCTTTTAATTAATTTGAGGTTATCCTCTTTTTAAGAGAATTTAATTACTGCTCACTGAGATATGCTAAAGAGAATTGAGAAACTGACAGTAGATTTATCCTCTGAGAGAGATATATTTACATATACTTTGACCTCTGAGATATACTAATGAGAAAGAATAATTGATACAGTAGAAAGTTCTTGTTCTCTCAGATATGATTTATGAGAATTGTTGATATAACTACTGCCCACTGAGATATGCTAAAGAGAACAAACTGATAGACGATTTATTCTTTGAGAGAGATATGTTTACATATACTCTGACCTCTGTGATATGCTAATGAGAAGATAATAAGAGAATAATTGATACAGCAGAAAATTTTTGTTCTCTCAGATATGCCTCTTCAGAATTTTTGATAGCAGAAAATCTATTCTCTCTGAAAAATGCTAAATAATGCAGTGAGAAATGTTACTTGTCACACTTGTCATGAATGAATATGAAAATTTTTTTTCTTTTTTCTTCCTTTTTTTTGCTTTTTTATTCAAAAATTAAAAGTTGAAATTTTGTCAACTTAAGCATTTCCAGAATTTTCTTTTTCCAAAAAAAAAAAACATTTTTATTTGTCCTTTCATTCTTCTTTTTTTTTATTCCTAATTAAAATAATACGATATATTTTCTAATGATAAATCCTAGTAAGCTAGGATATACCGGTAAGGAATATGCAACACTGAAATAAGTCCCTGACCAATTAATTATTGGACAAGCTAGTCAAAATGGCAATGATAAATCTAGCCACATAAGTGATGTGACCTATGACCTAATAATGGCAACATTAAAAACATAGTTGAATTGATAAAAAGTAAAAGTAAGCTGATAATACCTGATTTCGTCACACATTCCATTAATAATTTAATTGGTAGCTTTGATGCAAAATCCAAATCATATTCTTCATCATCACTAAAATCAATAGTTTCCTTCTCTTTCTGTTGTTTGCTTTTCATATCCGTTTTTGCATTCGATTTACTTTTTTCAGTGCTCTTGCATTTAGTCTCTCCTGTATTCTTCAATTCAGATCTATTTGGAAATTTTAGCGTAAATTCTTCATTTTTATTGAATCGTCGACTCAACATGGAACGATGGTCTCGTCGCATGAAATTAAATGCCGGTCCATCAATTCGACCATATTTATTGTATCCTTGTACCCAAGCAAGTTCCAATGTCTTTGACATTGGATAACCTGTCCATCTCGATTTCTAAAATAGCTCTATAACCAGAAATTTTCAACGATAAAGGAAATAAAGAATATGTGTACTTTCAGATCAAAATTATAAGTTTTATTCCAAAAATAAAATCAGTAGAAGTTTTTATTAATGCTTTGAAATTTAATAAAGCTTTTGCCACAAATAATAAATTGAAAAAAGTGTGTCAAGGAAATATTACTGTGAAATGTTTTTTTTCCTTTCAATATACCTAAAATGATATAAGCAAAAGGTGGTCAGGAAATAATTTTGAGCTTTTTTCATTTGTTAGATCAATTGTCAATTTTTTATTTGCTTTTCAAGCATTCATTTTTGCATAGATCATTTATGAGAAACTGATATAAAAAAAATGATTGAAATGACTTTCGGATAATTTTGAGGAAATTCGAGATAAGGTGTAAATTTGCACTACTATTAAGTTTCAGATAAATGAATCGAAAAAAAAACGGTTCAACTGGATTAGAAAGAAGACAGAATTTATTGGAAATATAGCAAAAATTCAATCAAAAGTTTCTCTTTTGGTGACATTTTAAATGACAATATGCGCATTTACTAAAATAGATTAATAATTTTAGGGTTGATAAGATGTAAAATGTTTGATTAACACACAATTATCTTAATTGGCATAAAATTGATATTATAGGAAATTGAACATACAGTAAACATTTCTTACGGATAATATTAGCATTATATTTTCGTATGGTATCACACTCTCACTAATGCTGAAAACGTCAAATATTTCCTTTGGAACTCCAGGAAAATCCTGCAATTCACACTTCAGCTTCTTTCCAATTTTCTTTGATGATTTAAATTGAATGGTTACAGCAGACTGATCAGATGAATTTACTGAGTCAGATTGTTTGGAGCAGCATGGTTCAGGATCGAATGATGTTGAAGGTGACACTTGATCAGCTGATGATGAAGCTAAGCTGAATTTAGACACTGAATCGGATGGCATTGAATTAGATGATGTTGAACTGGATGATTTAGAACTGGCTTACCTGCTGCTGTTGTTAGGCGTTGAACTTAGCTGCTGTAAGAGTTTTTGCTGTTTTAAAGCTTTGGATTTTTTGCGACCCATAATACCGAGATCTCCTTTGACTGAAAATAATTTAGCACAAATTTCACTTTCTTTTTGAAAAAAAAGGAAATTTATAAATTTTGAAGTTTTTATAAATAAAATTATCAAAATTTCAAAATTTAACAATACTTTAGAATCTATTCATTTAGCTGCTAAATTATATCAATCAACTATAATTTAGATTTATTATAAAATTATAATTAAAGTTAATTATTGAATAAATTTCTTACCTAAAATCACGGACTCGCCAGCAATTGATGACCGCGAAATAAGAAGTGTGGAGAAATGCAAGTGAGAAATTGCGCAATCTCAAAATGGGCAACTTCTTTTTCATTACTTTGATCGTCCTATTATTATTTGATCGATATGAGCTTCATAAATGCTATAAAAAGTTTCCCTCGTAATTCTGAATATTTTTGAATAAAAAGGCGCAATTAGATCAATTCAATTTGAACCAATATTAGATCACCATATAAAGATCGAATCAATGAATGAGTGGAACAATTTAATTTTTAGCACACTGAAATGAAATCTTTTATTTATACCTTTGTTTTATCTCTTAATTAAATGACATTAATGGTTTACTGAAATCGGTAAATTTTCAAGGAAATCATGATTTTTATAATTTACTGTAATCAATAAATTATAGCTTATTACTATCGATAAATTTTTGAGGAAATCATGATTTTTGATAAATTAATTAACATCAGAAACTTTTAAACTCTTTTCAGCAATAATAATGATTTACTTAAAGATTAGAAAAGAAATTATTATTACCAGTTAATTGCGGGAAAAAATCAGAAATCATTTTTAACTTATTAGAAAAATATGCTTTAGACATGATAATTGAATAATTACGACGACGACATGATGCAAAAGGAAATATTCTGCATGCAAGCATAATGTTGTTAAAAAGCAAATTTTTGAATAATTGGCCAAAATAAGCCAGTCATTAAAATCTTTTGGAATTGGATAATTATACGCCAAATGAAGCCAAAGTGATAAAAAGTCCCGGAAATTGTTATCAACAATTATTTTTTCCGCTTTAATAATCGTTTCAAAATCGTAAATTTTACTTTTTTTCTATTTCTTTCAAAATTTTTATTTGATTGGAATATTCATCATTTGCTGAAGAATTTCCCAAATATAAATGTGTATGTTTAAGTTCAGGAAAAGAATACTTGTTGATAGATCAGAATAAGTTTGTCACGCGTAAAATCTCCCACATTTATTCAGGAAATTCTTCTGAACACCAACCGATATAGAATGGATTATATAAACTGCAAATTCTTCCAGTTATCTTTGGGAATCAGTATGTTTCATTATAACCTTTAATGCTGATAATGATGAACCGCGCTTGCGTACATTATGGAGCAAAGCCAAGTTGTGGTTGTGTTGGTAAAAGTAGCACCAAGTGGGAGTAGGCTAGTAGTGTGTAATTTTTCATGTTAGAAAATGATTACTAACAATTAGGCGCAGAATTTAAGTCGTACATTGTCAACAAAAATTTCAGTAGCTTCAAGTGATTTCATTATGACGCTTACGGAAAGAATTGTGTTAACTCTCCCAACTAACACCATCTAACATCAAAACCATAATCAACCGAGCTACCACAACTATTGCACCAACACTATCACCACTGTAATTAATATTTACCGTGGTCTCAACTCTCCCAACCAAC